>VDFB02115993.1:27272-58998 GCA_007258455.2 Sequoia sempervirens
TATACATGAAAAGGTAAGAGAACATATTGACAAGATGAATATGTAGTATAAGGATAAGGCAGATCAGAAGAGGAGGTATAAGGAGTTTCAGATTGGTGATGAAGTGATGGTCCACTTGAGGAAAGAAAGGTT
The DNA here is from genome assembly GCA_007258455.2 of Sequoia sempervirens. Lineage (NCBI taxonomy): Eukaryota > Viridiplantae > Streptophyta > Pinopsida > Cupressales > Cupressaceae > Sequoia > Sequoia sempervirens. Next base: position 27,405 of record VDFB02115993.1, read on the forward strand.
TCCAGTGGGAACATATAACAAATTGAAGATGAAGAAGTTCGGTCCCTGTAAAATTTTGAAGAGGCATGATTCAGGGAATGCATATGAGGTAGAGTTGCCGAATGGATTCAACATTTCCCCTGTGTTCAACATTTTAGATTTGACAGAGTATCATGAAGGTGGAATGGAGGAAGCACCAGCAATAGGGCAGTATGGCATTCTAGCACCTACTTCAAAAAGGGAGGAGATTGAAGCAATCTTGGATAGTCGTGTGGGAAGGAGTACCAAAAACAGGCAGTATGAAGAATATCTGGTGAAATGGAGAGAAAGGCCTGTGGAAGATTCATCCTGGCTATTTAAGGTAGTGGTTGACCAGATGGATTTTCCTCAACCATCTGAGACATGACAAGGTCACTTCTCAAATTACCCTGGGTGTCTGATGCAGGAGCATCTAGTGGTGTAAGGGCAATCTTGCATCACCCAAAAATACTTAAATTTTAAGTTTCTCAATTTTTAGATATTTTTACATTTTTGGATACCCTTTTCGTCATAATAAAATTCTCAATTTATGGTTTTTATTTTTAGTTCCTGGGTTGAAAGATATTGCAATTTTAGTTTCTCAGATTTGCACCTGAAAATCTTTCGAGTTAGATTTGAGGCACTTAGAGCTCCTGGATCGGCCCCGAAACTTGCCAAAATTGGTGTAGAAAATTTTGAGTGCATTATTGACTTCGAGACCTTTCCAACGGTTCAAACGGTTCGCGAATTGGAGTCTCGAATCAAAAGTTATGGCCCCGGGAAGTTGACGCACTTTCTAGAAGATACAATTGCAAATGCTCTTTTGAAATTTGAACTTCATGTTGTAAATTTTCGGTGCCAAACTGCCTAAACTCAAATTTGAATGTTGTTTTGGCTCCAAACTAATGAGGAGCTCTATTTATGGGCAGGTTTCTAATTTTTGGGTAACTTTTTGGGGACAAGCTCGCATTTTGCAAAAAGGTTATTTTGTAGTTTTCTGTAACTTGCATGTGTTGTAGAACATGGGGATTTGAGATCCTCTGCATGTAAGAAGCTCCATTTTATGAATAATAAAATTATTCTCTTGTAAAGGTTATTTTCTAAGTCTCGGGCTACGCCCTCATCAGATTTTTTAAAAGTTTTTATTGATAAATATGTATTATGTGAATCCTAAAACTCTCTCATCTTCTTAAATATTGCATCAATAGTCCTTTATAATGTGTTGGATATTGACAAAAAACTTGTAAACTATGAAATGCCTTGTAGTTAAGTATATTCAACCATTTATCTACTCTCCTCAGTCCATAGAAGATAATTTATAAGCCAATGTTATGACTAATGGTGATATAGACATTGGTGGTATTTTTATAAGGATCTATTCTAGAAATTTCTATCACTCAACTATTCTTTTATGGCTTTGAGCTTGAGTTTATTAGCTATTTAGTTCTCCCCAAAACCATTTTTCTCTATTGTATAGTTAAACCACACACATTTGAAATGACCTTTATTATCATATGAGTAAATTGTTCAAATCTCTACATCTATTGATTCACTTTGTATTTGAGAAATTTTATATTGAAATTCTTCCTTTATATAGTGTGGGATTTTTGATGGTTGCAGTGTTAAATTTTGTGCAAATGTTTAATGTAGCCTACTTGAATTATGTTTCATTTCTATTCCATTTAACTCATTGTTTGCTCTTTGTTTGCATTGTTTAAGTATTTAATGTATTTTTACTACTTCATGTTTTATTTATGTTACTTTTGGCCTTTTTCTACCTTCAATGAATATTGTTAGTTATATGTCCTCATGCTTAAGGTGATTTTCTAGTCCTTCAATTTCCCTATTTATGCATTTGTATAATATAATTAAATTATCGTAAAAAATTTTATGTATTTTTTTCTTTTCATTTTAATTATATGTACAATAAACTTTACTTATTAATCTTATTTAAACATTATCCTTCAATTGTATATTGTAACTTGATTATTAATAAACCTTTTCTTTTTAATTTTAATATTGACATTTTCATGTTAATCATTTTGAAGGATTTAACTCAATTATTTAGACGTGAAATAATTATTAAATGATTAAAAAAAATATTATGGTATATTTAACTTTAACAATACATTTAATTTTTTGATTTAGAAGAATATACATTAATCTCTTTAACCAATTCAATATGAGGATCTTAGTCACTTATAGTCTAAGAATATACCATGCAAATTTTATTTGTATTTTCATTATCCTCTCAAACCTTGTAAAAATTCCACATTAGAAGCTAGCTAAAGGTTTCTAGACAAAGGTTCCATTATTAGTCTATCAAATGTAGCTAAGAGATTTAACCACAACATGTTTTCTTCTTACATTTATTTTCTTCTTACATTTATGTTCTTACTAAGGATGTTGAGTTTTTTTATTATAGTTAAAATTTTATTTTTAATCAAATCCTAAAAATACCTCTTATGGAATTGAAGTCCTTATTTAATTATTTTACTTATTTTTCTTTTGGAAGATAGACACCAACTAAAACATTTTCTTAAGAAATATTTTTATTTGATTTGTTAAATTGAGTCATCTTGACATTTTGTTAAATTGAGTCATCTTGACATTTTGTTAAATTGAGTCATCTTGACATCTTATTCTTATTTATTATATTTAGTTCTTCCTTATAATCAACATGTTTTTTTAATGTACTTGATATCCTTGATCTACATTAGTTCAATTATGTTATAAAAATTTAATATCTTAAGGGTATTAATTTCATAGTCAAATTCTCAAACTTCATATTGAATTTACATTTAGCTAATATTTCTGGTTAAGTGTTTCTATATCTTCATAATTATAGTCTTATCAATTGTGTACCTCCTTCTAGATGAAAACTTAGAATCCATGCTTAAGACATGTGTCACATGTTCAATGTTAAATGCATGTTAAATTTTAACAATAAATTATATCCCATTCATCTAACTTTAGTATATATTGCATGTTGCATCAAGTGATATCATAAATTATATAACAATTAAAATGTGAACTATTTCATTTAAATAATTAATAATAATAAAAATAAATGTTTGATTTTAGATGGAACATGAAGATATTTGAATCTTGTAGACTTTGAAACTCAAAAGAGTAGAGCTAGAGTAAATAACAACATTTATGGTTTTTGTGAGCGACTATAACTTATACTTGGGTGATTTATAAAACTTCTAATTGAACTTTGAAGTAGCTAGTTATTTTACTAAACATTTTAAAATAAATATAAGATTTTTAATTTATATGAATAAATTTATAAATTATTATATGTAATAGTTTTATATATACATAAATACATTTTGTTTTGATTTTATTTATTCAAACTTATTAAAATAGGTCATGTTTGTTGTTAAATGAGCATTAGCTCTAAACCATATGTTTGGATGTTTTACACGGTTTTATTAAAATTGTAATTTATTTTATGTTTGTTGTAGGTATATAAATTATAAATCTCAATTTGAATATAGCTTTTAAAATATCAATTAATTTGGAAAAAGAGATAAAGAAAAAAGGTATAGACCTCTTAAAAAATATTTTCTTTCAATTGAGAATGAAAGCTTAATAATTTTTGTAGATGACTTATGATAGATTTTATAAAGCAAAGATATTGAAGAAAAACATAATTTAGAATAAAAAGATGAAGAAAATACTTGTAATTCTAATTATATATTTATATTTGGAGAAACAAAAATGTAATCCTTCTATATTACACATATTAATAAGAAGAGTTTAAAATTTAATTGGGATACATTTAAAGTATGCGACAAGAATTATAAAAATAAGAATAATTATAAAAAAATTTAGCTAGAAAATTGAAATGAAGAATGTAAGAGTATAATGCCTTCTTTCAACATATTTAAACTTGTGATTGTAATATATATATATAGCTCTAGGAAAATTCATCACCAGCAATTCATCAATGGAAAATTCATTGCCAATAATTCGCCTTGGGAAAATTTACCGTCATGACAAATTCACCACTACGAAAAATTAACCACATTACATTTTCTAATATATATTTCCAAAACTTTGAATTTTTTTTTTGCAAAAGAATAATTTGATTTATGATAATAAAAAATTAACCAACATTAGAGAATTAGATTTAATAAAAACTTAATGGTGGTGAATTTTACTTAGGGTGAATTTGTCATGGCGGTGAGCCATATATATATATATATTGAAGGGAGATTTTTATATCAATCCAAATAAGTTGAAATGTTTTCATTTGAGAGTTAAAAAATGAGGGGTATCTATTTTGTCAATTTATCCAAGACATCATTATAATCTCTACCTTATGATGTTGAAACCTTGTGCTCAACAAGATTTGATCTATGGTAGACTCATTCCATACTATTCAACTTCCTATACCAAAAACCCATTAACAAATATAATAATATTAAACAAAAGTAAAAAAATTGAGATAAAAAAAGGATAGGTTTTAAGCAAGGAAAGAAAAATGAATGCAATATTATAAAATTCTGTCTGGGCCGTTTGCAAACCATTGAGATTTCATTTATTGATGTTATAGTAATACTATAATAGAAAACACGCACTTTATCTTTAAATTGCAGATAAGGATGACAGAGGCTCTCGTCATGTATTTACAGTTTCCTGAGACGACATTTCCTGGGTATCACCTACCATCAGTAGACCGACCTCCGTGTAGAAAAAAAACCCAAAGACGTAGAATTCCATTTGAGAAGCAACTCATGCTCACCTACTCGTTCTACTGTAGAGTATCTTCCACCGTTGCTACTCGTGACCAGATATTTTGCGTACATTAAGTTTTTGTACTTCATATCATGCTCAGCAAAGCCACACTGAAGACGGATATCCATGACTCGGAGAAAGTCTCCTTTTTATTAAAGGGTTTAGGTTCAGAGTCAAGGATTGAGGTTGTCTATTTCATTAAAGTTGTCTAGGACATGATTTCAATTTTATTTGTTATGATGTCAAAACCTTGCACTCAGCAAGACTTGAAATCTATGTTCTATCTTTGAGTCTGAATATAACTTCTTAATTCAATTTTTGAAATATCATTATATAAAATGATTCAATATTGATGGTTAATGCAATCAAAATTTACCGTCATAAAATTAAAAAGTATTATTCAATTTTTTGGAAAGCTACTATCAAACTTTGACTATAATGAATGTAGACATTGCTTTAGAAAAGAAAACAATGTTATTTATAGACGCAGACTTTACAATCGATAAAGAGCTCAAATACTTAGAGGAAGACATGGTCCTAAAAGCATTAGTGTCAATAGAAATTACTATAACAATGTTGGCAGATATGCTTGTGTAGGGCGACATATTAAGCTCCTTTGGGATGGACCTGTCATCCTTCCGTTTTCTATTAACATGTGTGATGTTATTATTCAAGCAAGTTTTGTACTCATGATTACTCCTATTTTAGTTTTCACCTAACTTGGAATTGGTTATAAGGTTTTGATCCATAGTGAAATCAAAATGTACTTGTTCATAATGTCCTATTTTCATCGAATGTGAGCTAAGTTCATAAAAATAATGACTGAAATGAATTTACTTATTAAAATTCAATCATGATCTTACAAGTCCTTAAGACATACGATCATAATTTAAATGATATTTAAAAAAAATAAACCATGCTCACATAAATTTCCTATTACACACAATAATCTTTGAACTACTAAGTACAATTAACTTTATCATGCTTGACCCTTGGATATTAATATGTTATCATTCCCTCAAAAAATTAGTATAAACTATGTATGTTGTACACACACAAACTTCATGAGACATAGTGCACTACTATAATGTTCACATCATATTATATCCATCAAGGCTAGCAATATATGGTGTAGCTAAATCATTCATTTCATGCAAATATGTTTGTGAGGTTAAAATTAACACTAAACCAATAAGACAAAGCATATAAACCTCTAATAAAAAGGGTTAGAAATTACCTAATTATGAAAGAGAAAATATTAAAATAGGGTTATGATGAGCTTGAACCCATGAAGTTATCTATATTTTGAATGTCAAGTTTAATCTCATGGTAGAAGGGAGAGGTTCCATATTCCAAGTGGTTAATCTAATGATGAACACAAAGGTCCACCAAGATCATTGATAATGTGGCAGTACTCAAAATAGATCATTTTTAAAAAATTGGTCATGTGTATGTGATTTCAATGAATGGTGGATGTGTGCAATATACAATGGAACCTCATAATGTGTAGGAAGGCATGAAATGACCAAAACTAACATGCAGACCACATGCATCGAATGGCATAAAACTATTGGTCAAGTTTCAATAGCAAGGGCCATGTAGTCATGTTAGAGCTCAAAGGATAGGTGGAATTATAGGCCTGAGTGATTTAATGTTGGGTGAAAATACCTACCATTATTTATGGATGTAGGGTTTAGTGTATGTAAGAGCTACAATGATTTTAAAATATCTTTTAAGCCTTGTTTGCTTGCTAACTTTTAAAATTGTGCTACACACTTATAAAGGAAGGGCATGAAGACCAATTGTGTAAAGTATGGCTAACTACAACAAAAAATATGTTTTTAGTTTCTTAGTGGATACATAAGAGATGGGAATCAAATAGCAAGAACATGATTCTCTATCCAAAATAATACATTTTAAATTGGCTACTAAGGCATTGTGTTGCACTATTAACCAACAATACACATTTGCACATAATGGGATTAAGAAGCAAATAAGGAATGATATATGTAAGCACACGAGTGTATGACATGAATATGGGACACTATCGAATGTGAGAAGTGATTGGTACAAACAATGTCATCTCAGGAGACATGGATACACTTGGAACAAACAATGTGACTATGCAATGAAATTGATGCACACTAGCAATTTAAATTAAGCATATTACAGAATATACAACCCTAAAATATGATTGATGATTTGGATTGTGGTTAGACTTTATTCATTGTGACTAGTTTGTGCCAACTTTAAACACTTTTATAACTTAACCAAAACTATTAAAAGATATAATTGAACCAAATTTACTAATACATTATTTAACGAAATAATAATTTCCAAATTTACTATCACAACAAATACTAATTACTACATAAAACTAATCTTTAACTACAATTATAATAAATATGAACTTTACATTTACTAAAATATGATAACTAATGTAACAACCCTCCATTTTGGATCTTTTGATCGACAATGCTTTCTTTGTTATGTGTTTCTGTTATGTTGTGACTGATTATTTGTTTATAACATGCTTTCTCATTAGCATAGTTGTTATTTGAATTAATAATGATGTATGCTCATTTATTGATTATTGATGTTTTAATTTTGTCAGTGTTGATATGACTGTATTGGTGAAGAGAATGGTATTGCATCACTCGCTCACGAGTGTCCTGTGATTTCGGTGATTCTCTCTTCATGGTGTGTATGATTTATTATATATATATACATGTGCGACATTTGCTTGTTTGCAGGATTGTAGGTATATGACATTAGCTTCACCTGGTTTCACAGGTCTGAGCGTGTCCACTACTCAATAGTAATATTGAGAGATAGTAACGGGTTACTTAGTCATACCTTTACCCTAGTACAGTGTGTCGTCAATTTGAATTTGGTCTTAGATTTATCATTGTTATTTTGGGTATTTTATTCTTGTGCAAATTTAATTTGGTAGATTAAATGTGTATTTAATTTTAAATATTTAATTAAATGAATTATTGTGGTGAGGGCTTTAGAATAAATAAATTAATTAATTAATTTAATTTGGTTATGTTGTTTAGTAAATTTTATTATTAAAATAAATGGTAATTAAATAAATAAGAATATTTAAATTGGTTGCAATTAGTAAATTATTTTATTATATTTAAATGCATGTGAATGGAAAATATCTAAATTGTTGAGAGAAAAGATATTTTAGATATTTTGTTTAAGATAACTGGGAGTTAGAAATTTGTTATCGAATTGTTGAAAATTCATTCACGGGAGGATTTTTGGAAAAAAAAAAAGAAAGTTGTTTCACGGGAAAAGTTTTGTATGGGTTGTGGAAAATTGGTGAGGAAATCGTGGATCTTTCAGAGGAAATTGTTTAGAATTATTTTGCTGTCGAATTCTTGGCTGTGTTTTTTTGTTGTGTCTTCTGGAAAGAGGCAATTGCATTGAAGAAAGTTTTGGCTACATTGAGAATTGAAATTATAGAGAAGCTTGGCAACATTTTTTCATGAGACAACATTCTTCTGTAACAGGTTCTTTACTGTTTTTGTGAAATTTGAAATTAAAAAGTTATTTTATTACTGTAATACAAATTGGAAATGTTTTAGGAAATGATTTTTCAATACTGTAGAAGTTCTTGTTTCTTTCTTTTAAAAGATTGTCGTAAAAATAAAACCTCTGTAGAAAATAATTAAATCCTCTATGTAATTTATTTATTCGAAATAGATTTATACAGGAGGAAATTATAGTGGAATTATTGAACCTCTGTTGAATTTAAATAAAAACATAGAAACCTCTTCCTATGAAAACATAATTTATTTTTCTGTAGAAAGTGATAAATTACTGTGAAGATTTAGATCCTTGTAGGGAATGATTTTAAATAATAGAAAATACAAATAAAAGTATTTGAAAAATTAGAAAACCTCTGTAGGATTGAAAATGAAATCTTCTGAGGAAATTGAAATAATTGGAAACCTCTCGTAATTTGAAAATCAAAACATAAATAGTGCGTCACTAAATTAATCATAACTTGAAATTTACGAACTGAGTAGGGCTGAATTTTTTATTTGTTTTAGACGACTTGATTGCACACCTTCAGTAAAAATTTCAGAGAAACCCAGATCTGAAAACAAAAGTTATTAAAGTCATAACATACGGGATTTATGATTAGGGTTGTCTGAAAATTGTTAATTTATATTTATATATTTATTTATTTGTTTAAAAATATATATTAGAAATATTGCATATAATTTTAGAGTATTTAAAATATATTTAAATATATTTTTAAATAGGTGCATGCACATGCACAATTTGATATTTTTAAATAAACGTTGAAAAATAATAATTAGATTATGTAATTAGAATATATATATAATTATTTTAAAAAAATATTATATCGTTAATTAATGCAGATAATGCACAAGTAGGTGTTTTATAATAATATGATTTTATTAGAAGGATTAAGATTTCTATTTATATTTGTTGTGAAATTTGAGTTAACAATTAGTTTTAATTTCCTTATGATTTGTAAACAGAAGTATTTATATATTAATAAAAGCATGTAAATGCATGGGTTAATAAAATATTAAAATAAAAAGACTTAGGAGTGAAAGTTGATTTGTATTTAAATAGATATTGATTTAATTTGGATTTAAAAAATCTAAATATTAGATTATTTAAGTGTCTGAATTATTTTAAATTATATTATTTTCTGTTCACATTTGCAGACGATTTGAATTGAATATTATGAGTAATTGTCAAACTCGAAGTCAAGCAGTTGGTTTAATTCATTGTAAATTTATTGGATTTAGGAAATTTTAATGGTCATTTATTTAATTACTTGAGTGGCTTCTTATTGTTGTGTATTCTTCTATAATTATGTATTAGGCATTGGGGATATTTGTTGTCAACAAAAATTATAAGTCTTCATGAGATTGTAAAATTGTGAGAGGGTTATTGTATCTTTTGTTTGCCCTTTTTGAGATTTTCCTTGGGTAGTGCATATTTTTTGGGTTTCAGTATTTAACATCTGTAGGGATGTGTGAATTAGTTTGAACACCCGATTACTATGAACGGGTTGTGTGATTAGATTTGAACACCTGGTTATTACGAATGGGATGTGTTGTTCTTTGCAAAGGGTGATCCCATAATAGTGGTTTACAATTTTTGGCCAAACTGGACATTGAAATTATTATTTTTAACTAAATCTTCACATTCGGGCACCTCTAGCGGCTAAACTGTGAGGAATTTGAAGATGGTGCAAACTAGGGTCTCGTCAAATTTTGTCTGTAGATTCTAAATATAGTTTTTTCAAAAAATTTGGAATCAAATTGCACTTCTTTTTCCATCTCCCATGAAAATTGATTTTTTCAAAAACAACATTTTAAAAAAGGGCACACTGTATAACGCATAACTTTTTTTCCTTGAAGGATAAAATTCTAATTCTTTCAAATTTAGATTTGTAACTCTAATATCTAGTGCTTCCACTTGGTTAGATAGTTTTTTATTGAATATTTTTTTAATCAAGTTGCAAAGTCAAAATAATTACAATTTAGACAAACACGCCTTTTTTGTATATGTCAAAATTTAATTTAATTTTTGTTGGATCAAGGACTTCAATATCTGGTGCACTCATATTTTTCAATTTTTTTTTATAATCTTCTATTTTTCCACATGTGAAGAACAAAGAAATTTATTTTTGATGAAAAACCTATGTTTAATAAAACTTAAAAAACAAATACATAACAAAACCAAAACATATTAAAATTATATTCATTGGATAGTTTGTTCTGAGGAATACCATAATCATTTAAAATTAATTTTAAATGAATTCATTTGATCCCCCAAAATCTAAATCAAAAGTGTTTTTTTATCAGCATTTTGATAGGTGTAAAGGAGACACATTTATAGGTATAGTTTAAAACTAGCGAGGTTCTATCCAAGGGGGTTTGATCTAAGGTGATTTGATCAAACCCTCTTCAATTGGAATCCTTAAAATTGAACTTTTTAAGGTTTAAATCATTATATTTTCTAAAAATATGTGATTTCAGCTAAAATTCGTTCCTCTCAGGAATTGTAAACCACTATTATGACAACACCCCAAAATAGTTGATAATTGTTATCGTATTTTATGCATTGTCTACCCTTGAGTTGTGGAATATGTTATTATGTTGTCAATAGGAGAGTGGCTTTCAACGGGGGCCGGGACACAAAGGGGTCCTAGGATAACTCGTGTGAAAGTCAGTTTAATCAGTGAAAATTAAATAACTTTTATTAGGGATGGAGTAGCTTAATATTTAATCAGATAATTTAGCCTCGTTCATTGGCTCAAGGGCTAGTATGAGACTTGAGATGAGTCGGGAAGGCCTGGAATGGCAAGATCGTTATCTTGTCTCTCGAAAGATAATCGATTCTACACTGGTGTGCATGTGGGGCCAGAATCGTGAGAGGTTACCAGGATAACCCTAGAGGGGGGCCGAGACCTAGGAAGATTTCCTTTGGATAACCAATGCAACCTTTGTGATGACACTCCTCCTATGACAATGGTCGATTTGTATGGTACAGTGGATGTATTTGATTCAGTGGTTCTGGAAGCAATGTAACCTTATATTTTGTGTTTATTGGTACAGTATTGTTTTGCATTTATTGGTATAGTGGGGTCTTGTTTATTATCTGTGTCTAGAGGTAATAGGTTGTCTTGGTTTCTTGTTACTATCTCCTAGCACGGGGGCTGGGCCTACAGGTACCAGATGGTTGGGTGGCGTGCATCTTACACTGTTGAGTTTCTCTTCCTATTCGTGATGGCGGGATCTTCTTGTTCGAGGAGCTCGTGTGGTTCTCTAGAGTTGTTCTTCTCCTTCTTCATTGTAACTGTGGATCTATATGTATAATTGTAATACCTCATTTGTATCGAGGTGAACCTTTGTGATGTAATTGTAATAGTATTTATAATCTATTCATTATTGGATTTAATGGTGTTGTATATGTGAAAATATGTTTAATATATTTCTATGTGTTAGATTTATCTTAAAATGGTTTAATGCTTTGTTGTAAGTTGTATCTTGAGTTTAATATTCATATGCTATGGTTGGTTAAATTTTATAAATAATGGTGTTCACATGTAGACGCGTTGCGTAGCCTAGAGGATGTATGTGGCTAGAGTAGGTTAATTTACTCATCTTGTTTTAACTTTAGAAAAAAAATTAGTTGTGCTTCCATAGTATTGTATCGTCCTCTAGGTTGCAGGATGGGATTTTACAACTAATAATCAACATTAAATTACAAAAATTCTATATCAAATAGATCTAACAAAACTTAAGCAAAATGCAACATTAACTCATCCATCAATTTACTTGTATCATAAATGTTGTAGCACATCCCATCAATCTAGTTGTATCATTAATGTTGTAGCATCTCCTCCCTAAAGTTTCTCTTTACCTTCTTATTAATATTTAAAAAAACAGAAGTTCACAATATTTGTGACATAAGATTAAGCTATGTTTTCAGTCGATAGGCTATATATAGTGTGAGATTTGAGCCTAAAAGAAGTCACATATCTGCAAACACTATTGAATCATCCGAAAACATATTTTAGCTACCTTTTAATGGTAAACTGGCTACCATTTAATGGTAAAATCCTCAAAAATCCCAAATATCACATGAAAGAAAAATAAATATTGATTTTCCAGCTAGATGGTAACATTCTATTTCCATTTGTAATATTTTTTGTCAATTTGATGGCAACTTTCTTTTTTCATTTGCATTGCTTTATGTTTTAAATCTGTATGTAAATATTTCAAAATCAGATAATACTTAATTTCTTTAAGGAAAAATCTAGACTTGACTAAGTTTATTTCATTCTATTATTTAACACTTATTATTAATTGTTTAATCTAATTACATACAACTAGAATTTGCAACACATAACACCCATACAAACTCATACACCAACAAGCACTCTCAAACATTTTTACATACATATTGTTTTCTATCGATTAATCCTTAAACCTCTTTTAAATGCAAGTGCTAGTCATTATGATAGTTTGAATTGTCAGTTGACCTCCAGACTCTTCTTTGTTAATTTGACTAGTTAGGCGCGTTTTCACAAGGCTAGACAATCTTGTATAATTGTTAGTTTATGTCAGTCTTCAGTGTCATATACGATAGGTATATAAGTAAACGGTAAAGGAGAATTTTGTCGGTTAGGCGATTTTGTACCCGCCATTATTGACCGTTTACTCATTCATTTTGTTGCGCATAATCATTTTGTTCCTTCCTTTATCTTAATTTTTCCGTACCAGAGACGAATTTCAGATTCAATGGCATTTTCTTGTATAATATCGCAATCAGAGAAGATATACATTTTTCTTTCGTTCTTGTTTCCACATATAATTATTTTAATGTTCTTATTAGCGTTAAGAGTAGTGATTTTAGTTTTGATCAATGGACATTCATAAAAAGCCAAAAATATTGCACCGTAGTTGTTGGTCTATGAATTTTGATTAAAAAGATTTATATTTTATTTTCTAACTACAATTTGATTTTTCAAGAAAGTGATATAGGGTTATGTTACAAAGTTAATAATTACATTGTTAAATTTAGAATATGAAACTAAAATAGAGGTAAGTAAAATGATTATAATTTGGATTTTAAATGATTATTTTTATCTATCTTTATTTTGAGTCTTTTTTTTTTAACTATTGATTTTTTTTAAATGAGTGAAGGTGATTGACTTCATGTTTAGTCTTCTTTGTGAATTATTTGTTTTATTTAAACAAGACATATTGAATCCAAGTTCAAGGACAACATATGGTTTTAAATGGAGCAAAAAATTGATCAATGACTAGAGTTTCTAAAAGAGTAACCACAATTTTCATCCTTAAAGGCTTTGTAACTTATATAATACTTGTTTTCACATGTCATAACTCATTTTTATTTTCTCACTAGCATCAAACTTTCCCTCCAAAGAGATTTATTATCCTACCTCCCTATACACTTCTCTAAAACTTCCTTCAACCTAATTATTTATTTCCTCTTCCAAAACATTTTGTATACTTACTTTTAAAATTTCAAACATAATTAAAATAGTAAAACATTATATTATTTGATACCTTGATTCTTGGGATGTTAGTGTTTTAAGAAATTTGCTTCTATTAAAAAATCCCTCTATGAATGGTGCTATTAATTTTGAAAAGGTCAAAAATCTTTAGAGAGAAGGTGAAATGACTTCTCTCATTTCACCATTAATAAAAATTAACTTTAACAATGCAACTAGAGGAAACCTAGACCCTATAGTGTTGGTGTTATTTTGAGGGATGTAGTGGGTATCTAATGCTCTTTATAACAACGAAAAGGATATCAATGGGGACTATCAATGAAACAAATATCTAGGCCCTAGCTTGGGCCTAAGTATAGCATCTCTTGATTAAATTTATCAAAGGTCATTATTAAAGGGGATTCAATGTTGGTGGTTAATGCAATTGAATTCACCATCTCAAACATTAGGGATTGTTAAACATTATGCAATTTTTTTTAGAAGTTATTATCAAAATTTGACTATAATGAGTGTAGACGTTACTTTAGAGAAGCAAATAGTGTTGTTGATAGTATCTCATTTTTTTTTTAATTGATAAAGAGCTCAAACACTTGAAGAATAGTTATATCAAATGATTCAAAATGAGAGGTTAAATTATTGTACTTGGATTCAAAATGCAAAATGTTAAATGAATGTTGAAGTGACAATGTTGCATACCTTGTCTTGAGTTAACATTGTAATGATATTGCACTATGTGTGGCCTTGTGATGATTCTCGGTGATGTGTATTAGTGCATATGTGTATTATTTATGTTAATCCATGGATATGTGTTTTGGAGATTTGGTTGGTGGTTGCTTCACCATGTTGATTTGTATAGATTGACAATGTACTTGGTTGGGTTGATTATAGCACGGGTTGTTGCTGTTTTATGTTGAGGTATGGAGTGGTTCAGTTTTAGAACCATTGATTATGTGTGATTTTATGGATTTTGTACTAGGGGTACTTGCAGGCATCCAGGAGTAAGCCTGACCCTAGGGGGGAGGATGTAATACCCCTCTGTTTTGCTTTGTGGCTGGATAGTATGTCCTTGTTTGCTTGGATGTGCTTTTTGGTTCTCGATATACCTTATCATATGTGTGTTATTTGATTGCTATTTATAGAGTGATATTCTATTTGTGTGATGTGATGTATCTTATCTAATGCTTTATTTGACATGCTTTAATTTGGTGTAATGATGATTAGTTATTGTAACACGTTATTGCATGAGATATTTGTTTATGATGGAACTGTCAGTCTATGATGAGTGTATTGGTGAAGGGGATGAAATCACATCACTCGCTTGCGAGTGCCCTATGATTCTATGATTTCCTCTTCACGGTGTGTTTATTATGTTATATATATGCATGTTCGATATGCTCTTTGTTTACAGGTTGACAGGTATAGGATATTGACTCCACATGATTTCACAGGCTTGAGCATGTCCATTGACCAACGGTAATCAATTGGGAGATAGTAGCTAGGTTTTTTGTGCCAAGTCATCACCTTAGTCATAGTGTGTCGTTGGGTTGTAGTTGGGTTTAGTTGTTTTAATGTTGTCCCTTTCTCCTTTGTTATTTATTTAATTTCATATTATAAAGGTTATTAAATGGCGGGTATAGTTAAAATGATGATTAAATATATATCTAGTGGCTATGTTGAAATGTTATTTATTTTATTGATTAATTTGATTTAATTAATAAAATTAGATTTCGTTTATTGATTAATTAAGTTAATGGTGATAAATTAAATAAAGTTAGTTGTTTTGGCATTATTGGATATTAAGATTTAAATTAAAATAAAAATGGAAATCATGTTTGGATTTAAAATAAAAATGAAAATGTGTTTTAAATTTCACTTTTTGAAAATTAATAGGTAAAATAATTTTTTACATAACTTTGCATTCTTTTGTGAAAAGAATTTTTAAAATACATGAAATTTCAATTGGAAAGTAATTTTGTTTTAAATTTTTAAAAGAAATGAAAATATCCCCAAAATTGCAATAAATTTGGTGGATGGGATATTTTAGGGGTTTGACTAAATTTGGGGAAAACTCTATTTGAGGAAATACAATTTCATATCATTTTCAATTTTGTTTTTTTTTCAATTTGGTGGAGAGAGTTTTGTTGTGGCTTTGTTTGGATTTGAAGAAGAAGGTTGAATTTCTTGGGTGGGCTAGAAAAAGATTTGGAAGCACCATTTGAATCCTTCAAGCTTTGGAGAAAAAACCAGGTTCCTTCTTTGATTTTTGTTTTTATTTTGAAATGAGTTTCAAATTTTTGTTATGTTGTTGGAAATTTTTAAAAATTTTGTTTGAAGTTCAATGAAAACCCATGTCAAATTTGTTTCAAAACTTGCAAACTTCTATTGAAATTATGGGATAAAAAACAAAGCAAGAATCAAACAATGGAAAAATAGAAAGAAAACCGAAATAAATTTCATTTCAAACTAAAACTTAAACCCAGTTGTTGTATTGACAAATTTATTTTTTTCTATTGCAAAATTTTGTTGTGCAATTGCACAGTTTAGCTAAAAATGGAAATTTTGGGTATATATTTATAAATATACCTATGTATATGTATATATATATATATATATATATATTCCATTATATATATTCCATTATATATATACTAACAAGTATATTTTATAAATATACTGGTTTTGTTTAGTTCTGGAAAAAAAATTGGTTTCAAAAATTTTACACAGGAAATTTTTTTTCCTGTACAGGGGGTCTGCCCTATTTTTTTTAATTTATTGAAGGATTTATAAAAAAAAATAAAATAAATAAAAGAATTTTTTTTTTTGTATGGGGAGGGGAGGCCTGGGCCCTACCCCATAGCCGCCCCCATGGGGAGGTGCTATGGAGGCAGCGTCGTTGCCTCCAAGGTAGCAGCGCTGCCCACACAGCGCACCCCCATATGGGGGAGGCTGTGTGGGAAGCCTACCTCTCCCATTGGGAGGGGCCCACAACCCAATACGTGGGCTTTGTTTTTATTATTTTAAATTTTGTTTTTTATAAAAAAATTATTTATTATTAATAATTAATAAATATATAATATAATATATATATTGTATATAATAAGTATATTATATATAATAGATATATATTATATGTGTATATATTTTATTAATATTTAAACAAAAAAATTAAATTATAATTATTTATATATGTATAATTCATATATATATATTTATGTATATATATATATTTATGTATATATATATAATGTATATATATATTTATGTATATATATATAATGTATATATATGTACTTTATGGATTTTTAAATAATTAGTTAGTTGAGTTTAAATGTTATATTTAAATGTTAATTATATATTTAAATATATATATATATATATATATATATATATATATAATTGTATATACATTAAGTATATACTTTTATAAATATATTTAATATATATGTGTATTCAAGTATAGTTAAATTTAAGTTGATTATTCATTATCATAGTTGAAATAAAGATTGATTTATTTTAATCAAATGATTTTATCTAGTAAGTTGATTCGATTGTTTTGTATGAATGAGAAAATGGAATTAAAAGATTAGTGTTAAATTCATTAATGTTGCCAATACAATTTTATTTACTTTTGAGTATTTGCAAACGAGGTGTTATTGGGTGAATTGGATTTAGAAAATCCTATCAATAGTTTAGTTATAATTGTGTTTGAGTTGGAAGATGTATGTAAGTTTTTTATTTTAAAATTAGTGCTATTGTATTTTGGAAATTAAGGTTAATGCAATGTTTAAATATTTGTTAAGGGTTAGGGTTGTAATTGAAATGAATATGGTTAATGTGTTTACAACACCCTATTTGATTTGATGGAATCTTAAAGTTCTTGTAAAGGATTTGTTAAATGTCAGGATTATGTACGTGGTTAAGTTATATGGATTATAATTAGAGAAAAATAGATGATGTTAAATATGTGTAAAGAAAAGGGTTATTTTATTACGATGTTGTTATAATGGGTAGAATGTTATTTAAATTTTCTTATATTCCATTGCCTTAAATGGTGAATGGGGAATGTTGTTTGTTTTCTAAATTGCAAGGAATAGATAAGGTTCATAAAAATTATATTGTTTAGAACTTATATGAATAGTTAAAAGATTAAGTATATGAGGTATATATGGACTTTGGTTCCTGTTTTATAAGAAAAGATCATTATGTTGAATGACATCTTTAGTTATTTAAAGAACATGTATTTTTATGATTGTTGATTTAAGCGAATTCTTGTTGGTATTGTATGGGCAATATTGTTATGATTATAAATTTATGAGTGTACTTTGGTAGTACTAAGTTTTTCTTCAAGAGGTTAGGGAACTCTTTGATTGAGTTATTTGTTCTATTTGGAGTGATTTTTTTATGTAAGTCTTCAAGATGGGGTTTTCATTTAATTGTGTGGGTTGTCGTAATATGTTAGTCAACCGTTGTATTGCCTTGGGTAGTGTGTCTAAATGTACTCATTGTTTTACCTAATTTTCATGAACGGGGATGGTTTGTGCCTCCTTTGGAACGAGTGGATTAGGTGTTTTGTTGCCTCCAGTGTTTGGAGAAGGGTTTGACTTTTGTTGCCTCCTGTGTTGGAGTGGATTTTAATTTTATGTTCCTCCTAGAGTTGGAGTGGTTTTATCTTGTTGGGATGCACCTGGGATTCCCTTGGTGATTAATTTTGTGTTGGTATGTTGTCAAGTAGAAGAGTGGCTTCTGTTAGGGGCCAAAGCCCAAAGAGGTAAACTGGGAAACCTTCAGAAGTGGTTTAATCAAGTGATAACTAAATTAATGTACTTAGAAGTTAGGTAGTTTTTTCACATTAATTAATATAATTGAGCCTTGCTCATGGATGCAAGGGCTTGTATAGACTTGGGATGAGATGGGAAGGCCTGGAATGGTAAGGTCATTTATCTTGTCCTTACGAGAGGTATTTGATTCTACATGAGTGAGTATGGGTGTCGAGATTTGGTAGAGGCCACCAGGACAACTCATAGTGGGGGTCGGAGCCTAGGAAGATTCCTAGAGGATATCCCATGATGAGCTATGTGATGACACTCTTTCTACGACAACAGCTGGTATTTGGGTTTATATGCATGGTCTTCTTATCATACTCGATCTGTTTTATTTCTGGAAGCAATGTGACCTATGCTAGTGACATTGGAGTTGTACTTGTGTTATCCTTATGGATGTATGGTTCATGTGTTTGGTTGTATCAGTGTGAGTTAGCCTGTTTCTAGGGGTGGATGGTCTTGTCTAGAATTTCTTGTTACTATCTCCTAGCATGAGGGGTGAGCCTTCGGGTATCGCATGGTTGGGTGGAATGTGCACCTTAATCCATTGGGTCATCTTCTTGCTCGTGTGGATGAGATTTCTAGTTGGAGAGCTCGTGTGATCCAGTACCTTCTTGCTTTATTCTTTTTAGTTATTATTGTAATTTATTACCCCTCTTTGTATCGAGGTGGAAGCTGTAATTTGTAACCTTGTTTATTGGAATTACCTCATTCGGGGAATGAGTGTTGTAATCATATTGTAAAGATTATTATTGGGAACATGTGGTTTCTCTTATGCCTTTGACGTAATTTTATCATTTATGAAATGGATGTGTAATTTATTTGTTAAATAATTAAATGTAATGGTTTTAATTCATGTTTCTTGTTTGGGTTTAAGTAAACTCAGTCCTACAACCTTAGGGGTTGTTGGCAATAGGTAGTGAACTTGCATGTTATTTATTCTTAAACAAAAAGAAATTATTGCAGTTGTGTTGTTAATTGCAACTTCCCCTAGGGTTGTGTGTCGGGGCGTGATAGTCAAATTCTCAGACTTCATATTGAATTTAGATTTAGCTATTATTTCTGGTTAACTATTTCTATATCTTCATAATTATAGTCTTATCAATTGTGTACCTCCTTCTAGATGAAATATTAGAATCCATGCTTATGACATGTGTCACATGTTCAATGTTAAATGCGTGTTAAATTTTAACAATAAATTATATCCCATTCATCTAACTTTAGTATATATTTCATGTTGCATCAAGTGATATCCTAAATTAGATAACAATTAAAATGTGAACTATTTCATTTAAATCATTAATAATCATAAAAATAAATGTTTGATTTTAGATGGAACATGAAGATATTTGTTTCTTGTAGACTTTGAAACTCAAAAGAGTAGAGCTAGAGTAAATAACAACATTTATGGTTTTTGTGAGCGACTATAACTTATACTTGGGTGATTTATAAAATTTCTAATTGAACTTTGAAGTAGCTAGTTATTTTACTAAACATTTTAAAATAAAAATAAGATTTTTAATTTATATGAATAAATTTATAAATTCATATATGTAATAGTTTTATATATACATAAATACATTTTGTTTTTATTTTATTTATTCAAACTTATTAAAATAGGTCATGTTTGTTGTTAAATGAGCATTAGCTCTAAACCATATGTTTGGATGTTTTACATGGGTTTTATTAAAATTGTAATTTATTTTATGTTTGTTGTAGGTATATAAATTATAAATCTCAATTTGAATATAGCTTTTAAAATATCAATTAATTTGGAAAAAGAGATAAAGAGAAAAGGTATAGACCTCTTAAAAAATATTTTCTTTCAATTGAGAATGAAAGCTTAATAATTTTTGTAGATGATTTATGATAGATTTTATAAAGAAAAACTATTGAAGAAAAACATAATTTAGAATAAAAAGATGAAGAAAATACTTGTAATTCTTATTATATATTTATATTTGGAGAAAAAAAATGTAATCCTTCTACATTACACATATTAATAAGAAGAGTTTAATATTTAATTGGGATACATTTAAAGTATGCGACAAGAATTATAAAAATAAGAATAATTATAAAAAGTTTTAGCTAGAAAATTGAAATGAAGAATGTAAGAGTATAATGCCTTCTTTCAACATATTTAAACATATATATATATATATATATATTGCAATGCCTTATATATATTGCAATGCCTTCTTTCAACATATTTAAACTTGTGATTGTAATATATATATGGCTCTAGGAAAATTCATCACCAGCAATTCATCAACGGAAAATTCATTACCAACAATTCACCTTGGGAAAATTAACCACATTACTTTTTTTAATATATATTTCCAAAACTTCGATTTTCTTTTTTTGCAAAAGAATAATTTGATTTATGATAATAAAAAATTAACCAACATTAGAGAATTTGATTTAATAAAAAATTAATGGTGGTGAATTTTACTTTGGGTGAATTTGTCATGGCGGTGAGCCATATATATATATTGAAGGGAGATTTTTATATCAATCCAAATAAGTTGAAATATTTTCATTTGAGAGTTAAAAAATGAGGGGTATCTATTTTGTCAATTTATCCAAGACATCATTATAATCTCTACCTTATGATGTTGAAACCTTGTGTTCAACAAGATTTGATCTATGGTGGACTCATTCCATACTATTCAACTTCCAAACATACCAAAAACCCATTAACAAATATAATAATATTAAACAAAAGTAAAAAAATTGAAATCAAATAAGGATAGGTTTTAAGCAAGGAAAGAAAAATGAACGCAATATTATAAAATTCTGTCCGGCCCGTTTGCAAACCATTGAGATTTCATTTATTGATGTTATAGTAATACTATAATAGAAAACACGCACTTTATCTTTAAATTGCAGATAAGGATGACAGAGGCTCTCGTCATGTATTTACAGTTTCCTGAGACGATATTTCCTGGGTATCACCTACCATCAGTAGACCGACCTCCGTGTAGAAAAAAAACCCAAAGACGTAGAATTCCATTTGAGAAGCAACTCATGCTCACCTACTCGTTCTACTGTAGAGTATCTTCCACCGTTGCTACTCGTGACCAGATATTTTGCATACATTAAGTTTTTGTAGCTCATATCATTCTCAGCAAAGCCACACTGGAGACGGATATCCATGACTCGGAGAAAGTCTCCTTTTTATTAAAGGTTTTCTAAATGTGTTAAATGTGTTAGGTTCAGAGTCAAGGATTGAGGTTGTCTATTTCATTCAATTTTATTTGTTATGATGTTAAGACCTTGCATTCAACAAGACTTTAAATTTATGCTCTATCTTTGAGTCTGAATATAACCTCTTAATTCAATTTTTAAACTATCATCATATAAAACAATTGATGATTAATACAATCAAAATTTACCGTCCATAAAATTAAAAAATATTATGCAATTTTTTTGAAAGCTATTATCAAACTTTGACTATAATGAATGTAGACATTGCTTTAAAAAAGCAAATGGTGTTATTTATAGACTCAGATTTTACAATTGATAAAGAGCTCAAATACTTAGAGGAAGAGATGGTCCTAAAACCATTAGTGTCAATAGAAATTACTATAACAATGTTGGCAGATATGCTTTTGTAGGATGACATATTAAGCTCCTTTGGGATGGACATGTCATCCTTCCTTTTTCTATTAACATGTGTGTGGTTATTATTCAAGCAAGTTTCGTACCCATGATTACTCCTATTTTAGCATTCACGTGAGTTGGAATTTGTTATAAGGTTTTGATCCATAGTGAAATCAAAACGTACTTGTTCACAATCTCCCATTTTCATCGAACATAAGCTAAGTTCATAAAAGTATTGATTGAAATGAATCCTATAAGTCCTTAAGACATACAATCATAACTTAAAGGATATTTTTAGAAATAAGCCATGCTCACATAGATTTCCTACTACACACAATAATCCTTGAACTATTAAGTACAATGAACTTTACCATGCTTGACCCTTGGATATTAATATGCTATCATCCCTCAAAAAATTAATATAAACTATGTATCTTCTACACACACAAACTTCATCACATATAGTGCACGATTATAATCCATGGATGTGCAAATCACTTTATATTATATCCATCAAGGCTAGCAATATATGGCATAGCCTGAATGATTCATTTCATGCAAATATGTTTGTGAGGTTAAAATTAACACAAAACCAATAAGACAAAGCACATAAACCTCTAATAAAAAGAGTTAGAAATTACCTAATTATGAAAAAGAAAATATTAAAATACAGTTATGGTAAGCTTGAACCCATGAAGTTATCTATATTTTGAAAGCCAAATTTAATCTCATGGTAGAAGGGAGAGGTTCTATATACCAAGTGGTTAATCTAATGATGGACATAAAGGTTCACCAAGATCACTAATCATGTGGCTAGTACTCAAAATAGATCACTTTTCTTAAATTGGTCATTGACACTTCTTTATGTGATTTCAATGAATGGTGGATGTGTGCAATATACAATGGAACCTCATAATGTGTAGGAAGGAATGAAATGACCAAAACTAACGTAAAGACCACATAGGCAGTGAATGGCATAAACCTATTGGTCAAGTTTTAATAGCAAGGGTCATGTAGTCACATAATAGCTCAAAGGATAGGTGGAATTATAGGCTTGGTTGATTTAATGTTGGGTGAAAAGACCTACCATTATTTATGGATATAAAGTTTAGTGTATGTAAGAGCTACAATGATTTTAAATTATCTACCAAGCCTTGTTTGCTTGCTAACCATTAAAATTGTGCCACACACTTATAAAGGAATGGCTTGAAGATCAATTGTGTAAAGTATGGTTAACTACAACAAAAATTACGTTTTAATTTCTTAGTGGATAAATAAGAGGTGGGAATCAAATAGAAAGAACATGATTCTCTATCCAAAATAATACATTTTAAATTGGCTACTAAGGCATTGTGTTGCACTATTAACCAACAATACACATTTGCACATAATGGGGTTAAGAAGCAAATAAGGAATGATATATGTAAGCACATGAGTTTATGACATGAATATGGGACACTATAGAATGTGAGAAGTGATTGGTACAAACAATGTCATCTCAGGCAACATGGACACTAGTAACAAAGAATGTGACTATGCAATGAAATTGATGCACACTAGCAATTCAAATTAAACATATTATAGAATATTATAGAATATACAACCCTAAAATATGATTGATGATTTCAATTGTGGTTAGAGTTCATGCATTGTGACTAGTTTGTGCCAACTTTAAACACTTTTATAACTTCACCAAAACTATTAAAAGATATAACTGAACCAAATTTACCAATACATTATTTAATGAAATACTAATTTTCAAACATACTATCACAACAAATACTAATTGCTACATAAAACTAATCTTTAACTACAGTTATAATAAATATGAACTTTACATTTACTAAAATGTGATAACTAATAATCAACATTAAACTACAAAAAATCTATATCAAATAGATTTAACAAAATTTAAGCAAAATGCAACATTAACTCATCCATCAATTTAATTGTATCATAAATGTTGTAGCACATCCCATCAATCTAGTTGTATCATTAATGTTGTAGCATCTCCTCCCTAACGTTTTTCTTTACCTTCTTATTAATATTTAAAAAGGAAAAGAAATTCACAATATTTGTGACACAAGATTAAGCTATGTTTTTAGCTTATAGGCTATATATAGTGTGAGATTTGAGCCTAAATCAAGTCTCATGTCTATAAGCCATCGTAGAGTAATCGGAAAACAAGTTTTAGCTACCTTTTAATGGTAAACTAATTACCATTTAATGGTAAAATCCTCCAAAATCCCAAATACACAATTAAATATTAATTTTCCAACTAGATGGGAACATTCTATTTCCATTTGTAATATTTTTTCTCAATTTGATGGCAACTTTCTTTTTTCATTTACATTGCTTTATGTTTTAAATTTGTATGCAAATATTTCAAAATTAGATAATACTTAATTTCTTTAAGGATAAATCTAAACTTGGTTGAGTTTATTTCATTCCATTATTTAACACTTATTACTAATTGTTTAATCTAATCACATACAACTAGAATTTGCAACACATAACACCCATACAAACCCATACACAAACATGTACTCTCAAACATTTTAACATACATAGAATTTTCTGCTGTCCATGTTGAGGAAGTTGAACTCCATGCACAAACTAATGTGAATCCCTCTCCAACTAAGTCTAAAGAGCCCAAAAGGAAAACCCCTCCAGTGAATATTGAAACCCCCAAACCTAAACTGCCTGCCAAAAAGAAAAAGGGTGGTGCGGGGCTTGCCCAGTCGAATGTTGTGGCTGGGCTTTGTGAGCTCAAATTTTCTCCCTGCAAGACTAACAACAAACCTGCAGCTAAGAAAAAATTGAAAGAAGAAAGGAAAGGTCTGGTGGAGTTGTCGGTCACTGATAGTGATGGGAACAATGTAGTGGGAAAAGACTCCAAGGGGGACACCGTGGTTACTACTACAATGGAGACGAGGGTTGAGAATACAAGCATTAGGAGATCTGGCAGGCTAATGAAAAATAACAAGAAAGAGCCGATTAATGAAATTTATAGTGATGAGGAATGATTTGCCACAAGAGCAATATGAAAGAGGAAGACACAGAGGGAGAGGAGGAGGAATTTGTTAAAGGACCTAGCCACTTTTCCGACTTCAACATACATATAGTTTTCTATCGATTTAATCCTTAAACCTCTTTTAAATGCAAGTGCTAGTCATTATGATAGTTTGAATTGTCACTTGACCACTACAAGCCAACTACTTAGCATGCCTAGACTCTTCTTGTTAATGTGACTAGTTAGGCACCTTTTCACAAGGGTACAGTGATATCTTGTAGAATTGTTAGTTTATGTCAAGTCTTCTTGCGCAAATTAGAGTGTCACATACGATAGGTATATAAGTCAACGGTAAAAGAGAATTTTGTCGGTGAGTCAATTTTGTACCCGCCATTAAACGGTGAAAGAAAATTTTGTCGGTTAGTCGATTTTGTACCCGCCATTATTGACCGTTTACTCGTTGGATTTATGTTACGCGTAATTATTTTGTTCCTTCCTTTATCTTAATTTCGCCGTTCCAAAGAGGAATTGCAGATTCAATGGCATTTTCTTTCATAACATTATCGCAATCAGAGAAGATATATTTTTATCTTTCGTTCTTGTTTTCACATATAATTATTTTAATGTTCTTATTAGCGTTAAGAGTAGTGATTTTAGTTTTGATCGATGGACATTCATAAAAAAAGCTAAAAATATTGCACCGTAGTTGTTGGTCTATGAATTTTGATTAAAAAAAATTATATTTTATTTTCTAACTACAATTTCTGTTTTTCAAGAAAGTGATATAGGGGTATGCTCAAAGTTAATAATTACGTTGTTAAGTTTAGAATATGAAAGTAAAATAGAGGTGAGTAAAAAGAATATAATTTGGATTTTAAATTATTATTTTTACCTATCTTTATTTTTAGTTTTTTTTTCTCAACTATTGATTTTTTAAAAATGAGTAAAGGTGATTGACTTCATGTTTAGTCTTTTTTGTGAACTATTTGTTTTATTTAAACAAAACATATTGAATCCAAGTTCAAGGACAAAATATGGTTTTAAATAGAGGAAAACACTCATCAATGATTAGAGTTTCTAAACAAGTAACCACATTATTCATCTTTAAAGGCTTTGTAACTTATCTAATACTTGTTTTCACATGTCATAACTCATTTTTATTTTCTCTCAAAACTAACATCAAACTTTCCCTCCAAAGAGATTTATTATCATACCTCCCTATACACTTCTCGAAAACTTCCTTCAGCATAATTATTTATTTCCTCTTCCAAAGAGTTTTGTATACTTACTTTTACAATTTCAAACATAATTAAAATAGTAAAAAATTATATTATTTAATACCTTGATTCTTGGGATGTTAGTGTTTTAAGAAATTTGCTTCTATTAAAAAATACCTCTATGAATGGTGCTATCAATTTCAAAAGGTTAAAAACCCTAGAGAGAAGGTGAAATGACTTCTCTCATTCCACCATCAATAAAAATCAACTTTAACAATGCAACTAGAGGAAACCTAGACCCTATAGTATTGGTGTTATTTTGAGAGATGTAGTGGGTAGAATGCTCTTTATAACAATGAAAATGCTACCAATGGGGACTGTTAATGAAGCAAATATCTAGGCCCTAGCTTTGAGCCTATGTATAGCCTCTCAAATAAATTTCCCAAAGGTCATTATCAAATGGGATTCAATGGTGGTGGTTAATGTAATCGAATTCACCATCTAAAAAAATAGGGATTGCTAAACATTATGCAATTTTTTTTAGAAGCTATTATCAAAATTTGACTATAATGAGTGTTGACATTACTTTAGAGAAACAAATAGTGTTGTTGATAGTTTCTCATTTTTTTTTAATTGATAAAGAGCTCAAACACTTGAAGAATAGTTATATCAAATGATGAGAATACATGGTCCTAAAACCAATAGTTTTAGTAGAATGTACTCAACAATGTTTGCATATATGCTCATGTAGGGTGGCATTCTAAGCTCCTTTGAGATGGATAAGTCATCCATAATTTTTCTATTAACATCTGTGTGTTTCTATTATTTTCAAGTTTTTGTACTCAATGATGACTCCCATTTTACTTTTAACATGAGTTGGAGATGGTTGCCACATGTAGTTTTGATCTTTCGTGAAATCAAAATTTTCTTTTCATATGTCCTATTTTGACTGAATGTAAGTTGGGTGTACATGTGGCCAAAATATTTAATGTGTGTGGGTAGTTCTCTATCAATCTATTCATTAATTTTTCTCACATTCTTTCATTTGTACTTTTTTAGGATGGAAAAAATATTTTTTAACAAGAGAGCTTAGCTACTAATTTTTTATTGGAGGAAACAAAAATCTGTCTATTTGAGGAGGAGAAGTTAGGGATGGGATTTTTTATTCTTTGTGAGTTGGATAAGTATTTTGATTAATATTTTGTTAGTAAATCCTTATTGCATGAATCTTATGACTCTCTACTCTTCTAAAATATTGCATCGATATTCCTTTTTAATGTGATGGATATTAATGCCAACTTGTACACTATGAAATACCTTCTAGTTAATTATATTCAATCATATATTTATTATCCTTAGTCGATGGAAGATGCTTTATGAGCCTATGATGTGACTATTGGTGTTGCAGACATTGGAGGTATTTCTCCTAGGGAACTATTTTAAAAATTTGTATCACTCAATTATTCCCTTATGGCTCTAAGCTTGGTTTTATTGAGTTTATTGGATAACACCAGAAAACTAATTCTATATTCTAGAATTAAATCACACATTTGAAATAAATTGTATTAGCAAGTGAAGAAATTATTAAAATATCTACATTTATTAACCAATTATGTAGTTAACAAAGTTCATATAGTGAAATTCTTCTTTTGTATTGTGTGAATTCCAATATGGTGAGTTCTAGTAAGAGTTGTCATGGCTACAATGCTAAATTTTGTGCAAATGTTTAATGTAGCCTACTTGACTCATGTTGCATTTGTGTTCTATTTTCCTCATGTTTTGTATTGTGTAAGTGTTTAATATAGTTTGACTACTTCATGTTTTGTATATGTTATTTTTAAAAAATTTTAATGGCTATCTTAAATTCTATTTCTTCATCTCAAAAGTGATTGTTTAGTCCTTAAAACTTACTATAAATTTCTTATTTACACATCTAAATAATATAATTAAATTAGAGTGAATTTTCATATAACTTTTTCTTTTCTATTTTAATTATACACAATAAAATTTACTAATTAATTTTAAAACTAATCTACACACCATCCTTTAATTGTATATTCTATCTTAATTATTAATAAACCTTTATTTTCATATTTATTTTTTCATGATAACCTTTTTCAAGAAATTCTCAAAAAAAATTCAAGTTATAGATATAAATAATTTATAAATTATAAAAGATAAAATTAAATAGTTATGGTATATTTAGTTTTAATCATACATTTTACTTTTGATTAAGAAGAATATATATTAATATATTTTAGGTGTTCACTCATTTATAAGAAGGATATAAAGTTTAAATTTCATATATGTTTAAATTATCTTATCAAACTTTGTAAAAATTCCACATTAGAATCTAGCTAAAGGTTTAGAAAAAAAAAAGTTCCATCAATAATTTATCAAATGTAACTAAGAGACTTAACTATAGCAAGTTTGCTTCTTAAATTTATTTTCATATTGAGAATGCTAAATATTTGTATTGTAGTTAATATTTTTATTATATCCTAAAAATATAATATATCTTATTAAACCTTGTAAAAATTCCACATTAGAATCTAGTTAAAGGTTTAAAAAAACAAAATTCCATCAATAATTTATCAAATGTAATTAAGAGACTTAACTATAGCAATTTTTCTTCTTAAATTTATTTTCTTAGTGAGAATATTAAATATTTATATTGTAGTTAATTTTTTTACTATATCCTAAAAATATCTCTTTTGTAATTGAAGTCTTTATTACATTATTTAACTTAAGGAATAGAGCTACTAACTTAAACATGTTTTCTAAAAACGTATTTTTATTTTATTTGTTAAATTGAGTCATCTTCACATCTATTTTTTATTATTATATTTATTTTAAAAAGGGGTAAAAAATTTATTGAATAATGGAAACCAGCATTACACACAAGTCAAAGGCAGAGCCCGAAAAGAACAAAAAACACCACAAAGCCAAAACCAAATCATTCAATGCCGCCTTTGTCCTCCGCGAGAACCCTCTCCAAATCCGGACTAAGCTCCAGAGGTAGCTGAGCCCAATCCTCAATCTTCCAGTCCTCCAGATGCTCTGAAGCCCACTTGGCCAGACAATCCGCAGCCCTATTCCATTCACGCGGAATATGGACAAAAGACACCCTCTCCATAAGATTACTAATCTGCAAAATTTGTTGCACCAACACCGCCAACTGCCAGTGCACATCCGACGTTCTTCCTTTATTGAGTAAATTAACCAGAACCTGTGAATCAGATTCACAAATAACCTTACGCCACCCCAGCTCATAGGCCTTCTCCAAGGCATGAAGAATCGCCCAACCTTCCATGAGGTTGATAGTTTGAGTCCCCTTATGAATGGAAAAAAGAAAAACCACCGAACCAGAAGAATCCCTGCCAACCCCACCAACACCAGCAGGACTAGGATTTCCTTTGGAAGAACCATCAGAATTAACCTTCAAAATTCCAACAGGGGGAGGCTGCCAATGCCCTTGCCACTGAACACGCTGGCCCACCCTCCTACCTCTCTGGCCCCACGAAGCATTAGGGGTAAATCCCTGGATACCCAGCCGAGCCACCAACTCAGCATCTTTCTTCTCAAGCGGCAGCTCCCCAACACCCTTAGCTTGAATTGTCTCCTGAACCATCCCAAGAACTCTACACCACACCTGTTGAACCTGTAACAGTTCCCCTTTGAAGATCCTCCTATTCCGTTCGAGCCAAATCTGCCACAACAAAAAAATAGGCCCAGCCCGCCACGCGTCCTGCAAAAAAGAGGCCATCGAGGGAGGCCTGCCCAGGCTAGTCCAAAACTCCATTAAGGAGGAGGCATGAACACAGGGGCTATTCCAAACACCACACCAAGAATTCCAAATCTGCAGGGTGAAAGGACATCGGAAGAATAGATGTGAAGAGTCCTCAACCCCATTCCCGCACAACACACACTTCGACGAGCCCTGAAACCCCCGCTTCTGAATATTGTCCCAAGTTAAACACCTATTCCAAGTCAAAATCCAGGCAAAGCAATTGCATTTTGGCCAAGAAAACTTATTCCACACCTTTTTCCACCAAGGAACTTCCGCCCCCTCAACCCTTTGAGAAAGCAACCTCCGGTAACCAAACGCCACCGTGTAGTGACCTTTCAGATTAGGCGCCCATGCAAGAATATCCTTATCTCTGAGGGGGTTACACTGTCTACCTGAGAGAATATTATGCAGATCCCTGCACTCCTCAGCCATACCAATTATCGGCCACTCCTCAGGAGTCTTCCATCTAGCACTCATAAGCTGACCTTGAAAAGAAAGCACTTTAAAATCACTTACCCTCGTCCAGCTAGCATCACTAAAACTCCTGCTCAAGGCCCCCAAATGAGGGAACTAAGAGAGGATGGGAGGATGGCCATCCCAAGAGTCATGCCAGAAATGAACCTCAGTCCCACGCCGACAGATCCAAAATAAGCCATCCTTAATGAGCACAGCTCCCTTCTTAAGGGTAGCCCAAACCACTGATCCCTTTCCAACCAAGGGATAACGTGGGATATCTTCCCCAAGAGTGCCTTGAATATACTTAAAGGAAAGGATCCTAGCCCAAACCCTGTCCTTCTCCGTGCACCACCTCCAATAAAGTTTTGCTGCCAAAGCCAACCCTTCCAGAGCAGGTTGCCTCAACCCCAAGCCCCCCAACTGCTTAGGGCAACACACCAAGTCCCATCGAACCAAACTCCACTTGGAAGACAGGAGGTTGCCAGCCCATAAAAACTGTCTAGCCAGTGAATCCAAATCTGCCACAAAACCTTTAGGAGCCACATGCAACATACATCGATAAATGGGAATAGCCTGGATCACAGATTTTAGCAACTGAACCCTCCCAGCAAAGGACAACCATCTGGTGGTCCAGTGAGTAACCTTCGACCGAAGTTTATCCAAGATAGGCAGCCATGACTCCCTTGTTAATCTACCCACTGCAATAGGAAATCCAAGATAAGATAGAGGAAGGGTCCCAATCTGGAATCTAAGAACTTGAGCTATTCTCCTCTGGATAGGATCCGGAGTATTGAAGAAATAGATGGAAGATTTGTCATCATTAATTGATTGACCCGAAGCCTCAAGGTACATATCCAACACCCTGCGAAAGTTTGTTGCCTCCCGAATAGTGGAAACCCCCATCAAGGC
>VDFB02115994.1:0-11826 GCA_007258455.2 Sequoia sempervirens
AATTGATTTGGCATTTATTTCATTTTTAGTAAATAAATAAATAAAAATATCCTCTCCACTTTGTGTCCCTTTTAAAGTAAAAATATAAATATAAGATATAATTTATTCCTTTTAAAATGAGGGGATGATACTTTTAGTTATTATTAATTTTATTCATTTAAGTGAAAAAAAATACCAATGAAGTAATATATGATTAACGATGTTATGGAAATTAATAACTAATTGTTGGTATTTAAGGAAATTAATATTATGCAAATTTAAGAGAATTTAAAATGTATTTACTTGTATTCTTTAATTTATTAGCTTTTAAAATTATGTATATAATTAAATTAATAATAATTACATAATGATAAACAATAATAAATTAATTAAAATGGAAATTCAATAAATAACTTGTAAATTATAAATATTTATTCATTCTCATATTTGAATTTCGAGGTGAAATGATCAGTATGGATCTCAACAATGTTGCCAAGATGGTTTTATAGGTAGGGCTTACAACTAAATTTTAATGTGTCATCATATAATCCTTTCTTTTATCCAGTAATTCACTCATCCTTGAATGTTAGAACTCGACCTTTCTCATGATCGCTTGAGGGTATGTGTAATGGTCTCCACACATACCCACTCATATAAGTACCCAACCCACACCCTCAGGTGATGTGTTGTTGATCTCAATGCAAGGGTAATGTCAGTCGAAGCATGTAATACATCATCATGTTGTGAATGGTTAGTGTAATGATAGAAAATTTACAAACATGTGTTTTAAAAAAATATTAGTCATGTTTTGTCTTGGAGTAAATTTTGGGCATTACATTTTGGTATCCAAGCCTAATTTCCAACACTGGGAAGTCTAGGAATATGTGTTCACCATGTTAATATGTGTTATGACATTATCACATAGGATTCCAGCTAGGTTATGAAAGGTTCACAGGCATGGACATGGTGTGGGGTAAGAGAGAGCCGAGACACCACCAGTAACCCCACAGATTTAATAGGTACCACAACATGAGCCTTCATAGAACCTCAATTCCAAAATTGTCCATGCATTAGAGGATTTGATTGGGGTTATTCACACTCATCTACCAATAGTAGAGGACCCTAAACTAGATCAGACACAACACATGACTGAGGTACATAGGTCAGAGAGGAGAGAGCACAACAGGAGTCCCCCTCACATTCTTGAGGAGTATTATGATGAGGGTGACAGGGGATAAGTCTATCTAGATCCTCCACCATAGGTGCCCCATCCTAAGGTACTAAATGAGGGTTGAGCATATCGAGATCTAAGGTATTAGATTCATGAGTTGTTATGACTAAACCCACCTAATTTTGAGGGATCCATGGATGGAGTAGAGGCTAAGTCTTGGCTTCTTAGCCTTGAGCGATGCATGGGATTGCATGCATATTTAAGTAATCTAAAAGCACGTGTTCTGATACTATTACTTTGAGGTTCAACATCTACATTGTGGCATCAAGAGGATCAAAAACACCACCTATCCTTAGATACTCTCACTTGGGGGATATTCTTAGAGTAGTTTCAAGCACACTATTTATCAGAGCATTTTAGACAATGTCGTATAGATGAGTTCCATGACCTACATCAGACGGGATTATCAGTCGCACGGTAGGAGAGATGATTTTTGGATTTGTTACAATATGTGGATTATCTACATGACAAGAAGCTTCTCATCAACTATTTATCAGGGGCCTAAATGTAGGAAAATAAGAACCAGTTTGCATGGTCAATCTAGAGAACCTTCAGGTTGCTGTGGAAAAGGCCCTTATAGTTTAGGAAATTCAAGGGAAATCTCAGGATGAACATAAACAGTTTTAGAACCACAACCACACTCCACAGTCAAGTAGCTTTTGATGACCTCCCCTTCCTTCTAAGTGAGGGTTCAAGACTCAAGTTGGGCCAGCTAGAACATAGCAACAACAATAGAGTTAGAGGCATAGGCCTCAACAAAGCTCACAGGGTGGCCACTTTAGGCCATGGAAACCACAGGATCCTCGAAGCGATCATTGTCTATAGACACACGGTGTCACCTCAACATGTTCACAGTAGTCCTCCCGTGGTGGATTTAATGATTCCAATAAGATTGGGGGACAATAGCCCAGCCGGACACAGTCTACTTAGGCACGTATACTTGAGGTCTTTGTTACTTATGTGGTGCAATGGGACACCTAGCTAGGGATTTCCCTTAGGGACCTATAGCTAGGGATTTCCCTCAAGGACCTCAGGCACAAACATGAAGTTTTGAGCAAATAGTTAGAGATGTGGGCAAGTCCCATAGTGTTTTTGTGGTGATCAAGAACTACCAAGATAAACATTAGGCCACTATTATTGAGACACCAGGTATGATTGGTGATATTCATGTTTCTATTTTATTTGATTTTGGAGCATTTGATTCTTTTATTTCCCCATCTATAGTCAAACATAGTAGGCTAGTGGCATCTAGGAAGGATGATAGGTTGGAAGCTGAGTTAGCTTCAGGAGCAAAGGTTCCAGTAGATTCAGTAGTCAAAGAATGTCCACTACGACTGCGAGATTTGACTACTTCAGTGGACCTTTGTGTTACTCCATTAGGCTTCTATGGAGTAGTTTTGGGTATGGATTGGCTTTGTGTGAATCAAGCTAAGGAAAATTTTCTTAATAAGGAAGTTTAGTGTGTAGTTGACCATGGTACAGTGGAGATTACAAGAGTGCAGATGCCCATACCTCTTCACATGATATCCACTATGCTACTTAAGCAGTGTATGTGAAAGGGATGTTAGTTATTCACCA
Source organism: Sequoia sempervirens (assembly GCA_007258455.2). Classification (NCBI taxonomy): domain Eukaryota; kingdom Viridiplantae; phylum Streptophyta; class Pinopsida; order Cupressales; family Cupressaceae; genus Sequoia; species Sequoia sempervirens. The sequence goes on from VDFB02115994.1 coordinate 2,789, forward strand.
TTACCATCAGTGATAGGACTGAGGAGGAGTCATAAGCATCTTTGGATGATCATCATAACCTTAGGGAGTTTGTAGATGTGTTCCATTGAGATTTTCCAGGCATGCCACCCCGGTGAGAGATCGATTTTCACATAGACTTAGTACCAGGAGTTGAGCTAGTATCGCATGCACCATACATGATGACCACACATGAGCTTAGTGAACTTAGATTATATTTGGAGGAATTTTTAGAGAAGGCTCATATCCATTTGAGTGTTTCACCTTGAGGAACTCCTGTCATCTTCGTTAAGAAGAAGGATGGATCCCTTCGACTTTGTGTGGACTACAAAAAGTTAAATAAGGTGACAATCAAGAATCGTTACCCTCTTCTAAGGATTGATGATATATTCGACCAGCTATAGGGTGCTAGAGTGTTCTCTAAGATCAACGTTAAGTTTGGATATCATCAATTGCAAATTTTAGATGAAGATATACATAAGACAACTTTTAGGACTAGGTATGGTCATTATGAGTTTATGGTGGTACCATTCGGTTTCACGAATGCCCCAACAGTGTTAATGAGCCTAATGAATGGGGTATTATGTACCTTCCTAGACTGATTTGTGATAGTGTTCTTGGATGACATTTTGGTATATTCACATTCATAAGAGGAGCATGAGGACCATCTACGTTAGGTATTATATTGTTTGAGAGAGCATCAATTGTATGGTAGCTTGTCTAAGTGTGCCTTCTTCCATTCAGAGGTTCATTATCTTGGGAAAATTATATTAGGAAATGGTATCTTTGTAGATCCATCAAAGATTAGAGCTATCATAGAATGGCTAGTGCCTACCAGAGTGAGAGAGGTCAGAAGCTTCATGGTCTTAGCAAGTTATTATATATGTTTTGTTGAGAGCTTCTACAATTGCACACCTTATTACTTCCCTTCAATGGAAAGGGAAAAATTTTGAGTGGACAAAGTAGTGTGAGAGGGTTTTCTAGACCCTCAAAGAGCTTCTTACATGTGCTCCCATCTTAGTAGTACTAGATCCATTAGTATATTTCATGGTATGTATTGATGGCTCATTAGATGGTTTAGGAGCAGTGCTTATGAAGGAGGGTAGAGTGATCGTGTATGAGTCAGGAAAACTCAAAACCCATGAGATGAACTACCCTACTCATGACTTAGACTCGGCAACATGTAATGCCCATAATTTAAACTAAAAAAAAAGAATGCAACTAATTTTTTTTTTTAAAACAATATGATAATACACTAACATTTAGCAACCATACATGTGCATGGTGCATGCATTGCGCATTGGGTGATGTTGCTTATGCTACGTTGTCATCAACACGTTGCTTGAGAGGGGTAAGAAAATGAAAACGGTTCAGGGTTGTCTTCAAACATAAGGTCTACTAGACCCTTGGCTACTAACCCCAAGTTGGGGCTTTCTTTAATCATGAACATTAATGTCTCGGTTAGACACTCCATGGTATGGACCTTCACATGGTCCAAAAGCATAAAACTATCCTCATTTTAATTTACTATTGTTCCTAAAGATTATATGATGGAACACTACTTTACTTGTTAGCCCTACCCCTTTTAGCCATACTGAAAAATATTGTCGAAATCCACCTAGGACCATTTCACCACGAAATTTCAATATGTGGATAATTAAAATATTTGAAATCAACATGACATTCATTAAATTCCCATTGTGGTATATTTATTGTTACCCTTATTATTTGAATATTATTAGTTTAATTATTAAAACAAATAAATATAGATATTATACATATATTTATTTTCTAAGGAACAAATATAAAGTTATAGATCTAAAGATTAATTTATAAAAACAAAACACATTTTAAATTCCTTAACATTTACATATTATTTATTTTTCTTTAACAAAGACTAAGATGAGATTTATAAGGATATAGATTTTATAATCATAATATACAATATATATATATTACTCACCCTCTTTTTAAAAAAAAATAATTAAATCACTCTCCTATTTATTATATATTTAACTCCTAAAAAGTAATGATCAACTTAGCTTTCTTTTTTTTATATATATATTTCCTTTATTTATTTATTGTTTGGTTTTAATTCTCGTCTCTTTTGGAGAACATTATGAGGGGGATTCTTTCTTTTCTTCTTCTTTTTATCTAGCTATTTATTTCCATGTACACATGGAATGTATTAAGTGGGATATGTTTACTCTTTATCTTAAGCCCTCCACCCACCTATATTCCTTTTCACGTGAGGGGAGAGTGTGGCTCCTTAGCTTTTTCTTTTAACTTTCGAAATTAAGCTATCTATGAGTACATGTATTTTTTTAAAAGGTAAGTCATTTGATCTTAGTGAATGTACTCCGTTTTTAACTAAACTCCCACGAGATCTGCAACGGCGAGATATTTAACAAAATTCTTTTAGAATGACAATTAATATGACACTTATTAAATTATGGGAACTTATGCACTTTACTCGCCCCTCTAAATTTTCTCTCTTCTTTCTTTTATACGGAGCCAATTCAACATACGCGTTCGAGTTAAGGCAACAACTAAGACAATAAGAAATAAATCTAATAAGCAATTTTGATACCATTTCATGTCCATTTTGAATATGACGGATTGGAGCGCTCTTTTTCTGGGATAAAATTTTAGGTCAACAACTGATTAAAATAAAGGAGCCTGAGACATAAACCCTAAACGTAAGTGCTCACATCCTTAACGCAGACTGCTTTGCTTGATTAGCATCGGTAAATCTACAGAGAGTGACGGCTGAGGTAAGTAAACATGCAGTTCATGGATTTCGTCTCTGTTTCTTTTTTTTTTGTTTCATTTAATACATACTGTTAGCATTTGCAGGCTTAGAAGATTTTCACGGCCACGGCTAGACATGGGTCGTTGCCTCCAGAAGGGGCCATGCCCTCCCAATCAAGGCTGAAAACCAACTACTTTTTTTTATTGTTTGTTTGTTTACTTGTGTTATATATCATAGGGCAGAGTTTAATAGGTCCTTCTATTCTTATATGTTGTTATTTATTTATTCTTATATGTTATTATTTTCTATGCACAGGATAACCATGTCGGCTTACAAGGAAGAGGGCATAGTCTCTACACGAAGCAAAACAGGGATTCAACAGTTTGTCTCTTCTTCTTTTTTTCTCTATAAGGGGGTATCATTCCAAAGGCATGCCCCTAATGGTAAACGCACTCTACAAACCCGAGCACAAAATTCTATATGTTAAATGGAAAGTATCCCCCTATGTCTGTTGCGCAGAAAGGTAGATATATATAAAGTTTGTATCTACAATAGGAGTCCAGATTTAAGAAAATCATGGCTTATCAGATGGATAGGTATACCATTATTCACTGTTGACTGTAACAGAGATGTGTTTCCACATCATAATATATACAAATGCACTTTCTAAAATGCAGAATATAACTATCCCCCACTTGCTATGTTTACTACATAACACAGAAATATCTCAAGTATCAACAAAAATTTATCTATTTTCAGTTACTAGAACTGGTATTACATATTTAGCATCACTACACAGGAAACCACATACCTGTTTATCAATTTTCAGTTACGGGTCTCACTAAAAAATTCATTCTAGGAAGCCAAACCTCGGAGGTCATATTGTAATGTAAGATCCTTTCATTAGCTCCTATACTTACCTATTTTTGAGACCAAATTACTTCTTTCCTTCAACGATATAATCCTATTTACCTATCAGTAAAATAAAATCTACCAAAGTTTATTTTCTTTCTCCAAGTTAGAATACTACCTAATATTACAATGATTGCATAGTGCATTGCCCAGTCAAACAGTTCCTTCAAAGTTTTGGATAGATTATAATAAGGAAAACAAAAACAAGTTAAGTGAGAAGTAAATTCCTAGCTTTACAAAAATAGATTTACATACTCTTTTCAAACAGAATATATTGAACCTTACAAGTCAGTATAATACATTTCTTTTCATCAACAGCAGGCAATTCTTTTCATTTTTATTTTTATTTTATTTTATTTTCTTTCTTGTTGCATAAAATGCAGAATGCAAGTATACAAAGAAACATAGTGTACAGTCATACCAGAGTGTAAATCTAGTATCTTCTTTTCTTTCTTGACAACATAACTACAGAAATAGATAGTTTACAAATAACATTTATTTTACTTAATACAATCATTAGAAATTTAAAATTCATATACTCTCTTGGAGATTTTAGAACAACTGTATCCACAAATACAAAGATAGAATGATACAATGGTATGTTCTCTTAACAGCTGCACTTTCAAGGATATCTACACATAACTTATACAACAACTACATAGTTGAGATATGGACTCATTTTCTCTTCATATCAACCTTTCAAGGCTACAACATTTAACTTCAAATAGGCAGATTTACTTTGACGTGGTAACACCAACTTTATCCACAAGAACACAACTATACCAAAGGTTGTTTAGCTTCTTCTAACCTGCCAAATACACATAAAATTTTCTCTAGAGGCCAATGGGAAGCTCACCTCCCAACCTTTGGTTGGAAAGCCAACCACCCCCGAGCTAGGAGGCACCTTGGGAACCTGGTACAATCATGCAAGCCGAAATACATTAACACACAAGATACACACAAAATTATTCACACCCACCCAAAGAAATTTTCACATAACAAAGGGTTCATTACGAACCCAAAATGGGGAAAGGAAGTGGACTATGCACTCCATTTTGGGGACTCAAAAGTAAACACCATGAATAACATTCACCAAACCTTTCCACCCCTTCATTACAACCCTTCCTTCTCATTTCCTTATCCACCCCAACCATCTTTCACATTTCACAAAAACATATGGGTACTCATACCCTTTTTATTAACCTCTCCTTTTAAAGGAGGAATGACTAGCCCCCATGGAGGTTCCTACTCCAACCTTCCCCAAACTTGGGATGCTCTTCCCAAATTTGGGTGAGCCTATCCCATTACAACCCTTTTTCCCAACAACACTCATACAAAGAAAGAAAACAAAAGAAAAACAACACTTAAGAGAAAGAATTTTCAAATACACAATCACATGTACATAGTGCATACAAATTTGACAACATAAGAAGCAAGAGGGTTTATTGATCCTACCTTAATCCAAGCTTTGGAAGCAAGTGATGAGGATGAGCACAACTCCTCCTCCAAGCTTGCTTTCCAATCCTTCAAGCCAAATCCAAGAGCTCCCCAAAAATCACAACTCCAAAACAAAGAATGCCCAAAAGAGAACCCCCAAAACCCTTGTTCTTAGTTTTCTTATAGAATTTCAAGTTTGAATTCCTTTGAATGGGGAAGTGACACTTGTCACTCACCCATTCACCCTCCCAAGCACATTCACCCATGTATGCTCTCACATATGTGAGAACTTGGGGGACTTCCAAGACAACATAGAGAAGTGGGAGTGGAAAGGGACTAATCCCCATCCCACTTCTCAAAACCTTATTTTCGCCAAACTTCTTTAAGGCCTCAAAAAGGGTGCCCAAACATGAAACTAACTCAAAATTATAGGCTGAAAAGGTACCTAACCCATAGGTACTTGACCTAGGGACCTTAAATCAATAAAAACACTTAAAAAACTCAACTTTTCAACCCTCAAAAAGTGCCCTAAAAACCAAATCCGAGTTTGTCCACTTGGGTGGACAACTCACCACTTAATGAACTGACATGGGAATTAAAACCAATTTACAAACATGCACAAATACATCACAAAGAAAATTACATTACAAAATGGAACTATAGTCCCTTCATATGGACTATAGCTCGGCTTCACTGGTAAACTCACTCAGGGTTCCCAAAGGTTACCTCCAATTTCCATTGGCCATGGAAAGTGTACCTGCACACTCGATGCACACGTTAATCCATCCAATAAATCATATATCAAAACATTTGAATCATCATTTCATATACACAAGCTTTCATCCAAATAAATAATATATCAAAACAATTGAAGCATCATTTCATATAATCAAGTTGCATAATTTCACATAGCATATATATCTCATATCATAACTGGAACAAACACTAATCACACATCATATCCAATTCTTTTTACCTTAATCTTCACATATTTCATTTGTTCATCATTTCAAAATTCAAATTGAACAACCATAGTAACTAGCATAAATTTAGGTCAACCATCATAACCATCTAATTAAGCATGCAACATCATGAAATCAAATCATCATAAAAACTCAAATGTCTAAATACCATAGTCAAATCATCATAAGAACTCAAATGTCTAAGTATCATGTCATCAAGAGTATCTCTAAGCATAATCAATAACCACAACTCAAAATAGTCTAAATACTAGGTGTATCATAGGGGTAGGCCTCACATCCTCCCCCTCTAGGATTTAACTTCCTCCTGGAAGTTCTCAAAGAGGTGGGGATATAAAGCCCTCAATCGTGAGGCATCCTCCCAAGTGGCTGCAACCTCGTCATATCGATCCCATTGGACCCTAACTTGGTCCAGCTCTCGACCTCGAAGGGCCAACGTCCGTCGAGCCAAAATGCGGATGGGCTCCAAGGCTAGCTATCCATCTGACTCCACCTACAAAGCATCCCAATCCAAAACATGAGAGTCATCATGCACATAACGTCGCAATACAGATACATGAAATACATCGTGGATACGTGATAGGCTAGGCGGCAAGGCTAGATGATAAGCTACTGGACCTATACGCTCCAAGATCTCAAATGGTCCAACAAATTGAGGTGCAAGCTTAGAGCCCTTTCCATAATGGATTGGACTCTTGTGCGAACGCACTCTCAAGAATACATGATCTCCTACTAAGAAACTTCGATCAACCCTCTTAGCGTCAGCATACTTTTTCTATCGATCTTGTGCCTCTCGAAGGCGCTGCCTGATCAAATCCACTTGCTGCTCCATATTCTATACCATCTCTGGACCAATTACCACTCTATCCTCTATGTGATCCCAACTCAAAGGAGTCCTGCATGGTCTACTGTACAAGGCCTGATAGGGTGGCATACCCAATGAACTATGATGTCCATTATTATAGGCAAACTCAACCAAATACAAGTACTCCCATCGAGACTGATGATCCATCAAATACATGCGTAACATGTCCTCTAACACCTGGTTAACCCTCTCTATCTGCCCATCTATCTCTAGATGGTAAGCCGAACTGAAGTTGAGTTGGGTGCCTAATTCCTTCTGAAATGAAGTCCAAAATAAGGATGTGAAAAGTGAATCTCTGTCTGAAATGATCCTTCGAGGGATTCCATGTAATCTGACAATATCATCAAGAAATACCCTTGCAATTGCTGGTGTTGTATATGTCGTACGCACGGGTAAGAAATGGGCCACTTTGGTCAACTTGTCAACAGTCACCATGATGGCATCATGACGACGTGAAGACAAAGGTAGGCCAACAATAAAATCCATTGAAATGGTGTCCCATTTCCACTCAGGAATATCATGTGGGTACAATAATCCTGCTGGATGCTGGTGCTCTACCTTGACTCTTTGACACTCAAGGCATCGACTCACAAACTCTGCAATGTCATGTCACATCCCTGCCCAATGGTATAACTGTCGAAGATCGGCATGCATCTTCTTCACCCCTGGATGTGCTGCATACGGTGCCCTGTGTGCCTCTGATAAGATGACTGTACGAAGATCGCCAATGTTAGGTACATAGATACGACCTCTATGTCGCAACAACCCATCTGACTCCAATGTGTATCCTATAAACTTGCCCTTAAGGGCTCTCTGTGAATGTAATTCTTGTTGTACCTCTCTATACCACTCATCCTCTACTAATTGCTGAAGGATGTGTCCCCTCAGATCGGTGTCTAATGACATGGATGATAACTCATGTCTCCTCCTGCTCAATGCATCTGCCACCACGTTCTCCTTCCCTTTGATGTAGTGGACATCAAAGTCGTACTCACAAAGAAACTCCATCCATCGCCTTTGACGTGCGTTTAGATTAGGTTGCGTGAAGATATACTGTAGGCTTTGATGATCTGAATGAAGCTCGAAGTGATGTCCTAAGAGAAAGTGTCTCCAACGAACTAATGCATGAACTACTGATGCCAAATCTAAGTCATGAGTAGGGTAGTTCATCTCATGGGGTTTGAGTTTTCGTGACTCATACACGATCACTCTACCCTCCTGCATAAGCACTGCACCTAAACCATCCAATGAGGCATTGGTACAAATCATGAAATCAGCTGATGGATCTGGTACTGCTAGGATAGGAGCACTAGTAAGACGCTCTTTGAGGGTATGAAAGGCCTTCTCACACTGCTCTGTCCACTCGAATTTCTTCCCTTTTCGTTGAAGAGAAGTAATCGGGTGTGCAATCCTGGAGAAACTCTCAACAAAGCGTCGATAATAACCCGCTAAACCCATGAAACTCCTGACCTCTGTCACTGTAGTAGGCACTGGCCACTCTATGATAGCTCTAATCTTTGATGGATCTACAGAGATACCATCGCCTGATATAATGTGCCCAAGATAATGAACCTCTGAACGGAAGAAGGAACACTTAGACAAGCTGCCATATAATTGATGCTCTCTCAAACACTGTAGGACCTGTCGTAGATGCTCCTCATGCTCCTCATCTGAATGTGAATATACCAAAATTTCATCCAAGAATACTATCACAAATCGATCTAGAAAGGTACAGAATACCCCGTTCATGAGACTCATGAACACTGCAGGGGCATTCGTCAAACCCAATGGTACCACCGTAAACTCATAATGACCATACCTAGTCCTAAAAGCAGTCTTATGTATATCTACATCTAAAATCAGCAACTGATGATATCTAGACTTGAGGTCAATTTTAGAGAACACTCTAGCACCCTGTAGTTGGTCGAATAGATCATTAACCCTTGGAAGAGGGTAACGATTTTTTATCGTCACCTTGTTTAACTGTCTGTAGTCCACACAAAGTCAAAGGAATCCATCCTTCTTCTTAACGAAGATGACAGGAGCGCCCCATGGTGAGACACTCGGATGGATATGACCCTTCTCTAACAACTCC
>VDFB02115995.1:0-25447 GCA_007258455.2 Sequoia sempervirens
TATAGTAAACCCTATGCTTTTACATGCAAAAGGAGGGTTTGGTGAAACTATATTCTAGAGGTTAATTGTTTGAGTTTTAATGGGTGAATTGGTGGTTCTGTATCACATTCTAACTCTATCCAAGTTTATTTTGTAAAAAAAAAGGATTTGAAGGTTCTTTGTTTGTAAAACAAGGCTAATTTAGTAGCCTTTTTGCAGGACAGTCTATTGGGCCTTATGAATGGTGCAAGGAAACTTGAAGTGATCTCTTCTGATTTTGTCTTAGGGCCTGTATGAAAGCCTGATTAAGGTTTGGTTGGCCATTGTGAGGCCTTAACAAAAAGATATTTCCATTTGATGAATTTGAAGGCTAGAAGCCTTTAGTGGTGTTTGAAGAGAAGTTAGGTGTTTTGTTGATCAAAGGTTGTTTCCATTGTTTGAATCAGAATATTTGGTGTTGAATAGTGAGTTCCTCCACCTTGGTCTACATCAATAACCTAGTTTAGATAACCATAATCATAGACATAATTTAAACTATAATTGCAATCTTAAATCTAATTCTAACCCTAAAAATAACTATCACCCAAAATATAATCATAAACCTATTTGTAGCCCTAACCATTCACTTTCTACTCTAAACCAAGATGCTCCACAATCACCAACACGAACTCGATGCCATGTGTTACTTGTTTTATAAAATTTTCATTATTGATATATCATAATAAGAGAAAAAAAAGTATTTAAAAAAATTCAATAGTTATAGATTTAAGTGAAGAGAGGATTGTATATTGCTCTAGGACAATTATTTTATAACATTTTCACCATCTTTTAGTTGTGGTAATGAATCATATGAGAAGAAAAAATAAATGCTTTAAAGTATAGAGTAGTTATATATTTAAGTGAAGAGAAGACTGTTACAAAAATAAAATATATTTTTCTATGTGCATTTAAGTAAACCTCTTTTAATTTTTTCACTACTTTGGCCTCAGAATATTGACCATCCCTGACTCCAATGACCGCTTTCCATCTAGTAGTAAAGTTTTAATTTTTCATTCTCATTCATTACGATCTACCCCATGAGTTCATGATCTGTTGGGATCATGGTAAAATTAAACTATATTCTTGAAGGAGAAACCCTCACAAAGGAAATTTCAAATCACCTAGGATCATACACCTCTAGAACATTGGTAAAATAAATCCCATTGTAGTCTCCGCTAGCCCAATATACAAAGCTGTTGTTGTTATAGATCATTGTTGCCCACATCTTTCCTGGAGACGTGTCCATTTTGTAAGAGAAGAGACCACTTGGAAGATCCACAAAACTCTTCCACGAAGTTGACGTCATGCCTTTCCACATCTTCATGCCAGGCAACCATGTATCTATTGGATGAATGAAACTCTCCCAAACAATCTTAGACTTATTGTGGACATGACCTAGCATAATGAAATTACCAGGGTCTATTATCATTTCCCGCGATCCTTTCATGCCAATATCAGTTGGCCAAATTGATAGGCCCTTTTCATCAACCAATTTGAGATGACCATCACTCAAAAATTATAGAATGTCAGGCATCCTTTTGACAGGATTCTCTCTGTTAGCTACCCAAAATATGGTTTTCTTAGATATTTGTGCATACTAGATGCCAATGTAACAATTACTCATTCCTCTTGGCCTGAAAAAACCTAATGCAAACATGCCATTCTTTGAAATTATGGATTGATTTCTAGTGAGGGAATCCTCCAATAGAAGCGTATCTCCAACATCCACTACTAGTGAACTACAACAATGCATTGCAATAATCATAGTAATTGCTAGGATGAAATACTTCATCGCCATTTCAAAACCCATAGCATTTGTATTTTTCTTAACAATTACTTTTACGTAGTGTGTAGATGGTCCTAAGTTTTTGATTTATTTTTGAACTTAAATAGAAAGGTTCCAAATAGACTACGCAATGAAAGAACATGGCCAAAGTAGTTGTTGGGAAGTAAATTCTCCTGCAGTCTCTACAATTTCTATTAGTATCTATCAATCTGAACTGATATGTTAATTTAGTTGTTTCCTCCTTCACTTGTAGTTATGAATAGTAGTTTCCTTTCACTGTCATTGTTGATAGTTTCTATGTATCTATTTAGGCAATGGTGTTGTAGTCATTTTAGTATGATTAGAACATTGAAATAGTTTGTTTTGCTGAATCATTTTCTCCATTTTCTCTCCTTATCTTGATGATAAATCACTGAGTGTGATTTGAAACGTTGATGCAAAAAATTACTACACAATCTAAGCCAGAAACACTCAGCAATAATCTTCATGGATTGTGGAAATCTATTATCTCTAAATAAAAATATAGTTTGTGTGTAGTAACACATTGAGAGAATTGTTGTGTTTGTCTTTATCTGAATTGATGCATTGGCCAAATTATTGTGTTTCTATGTATTTGTGTTAATCTCTTTGATGTATTATATTCTTTTTGTTTATCTCCATCTACTCTAACATATGGTATCCGAGCTAGTTGATCAAGGAGAAGTAGGTTAAAGGAAAAATCAAATAGATTATAAGCATGTAGTTTGAAGATAAGCCAAGTTGTTGTAGATAGTGTGAAATCCAAAAGACAATAAAAGAAATTGTTTGAAGTTGGTTGAAAGGTAAATCGGTAGCAAAATCAAAGTCAAGTGCAGAGGTAAGGTGTAGTCAATCATTTTCAATCGGTAAAGTTGGTAAACATGTTAAGAAAGAAAATAAAATTTTGGAGGAAGAAGTGACCATTTAGTTAAAAATGATAATTCTGAACTTATAAGAGAAATAAAGGAATTGATAAAGGAGAAAAATGATTCTTTATGTAAACTTGAGAATCTTGAAAAGGAATTGAGTATTCTTGAAAGAAAGTATGAAGAGTTAGAAGAAAAAAAAATGTTGTTTGATGAGATTAAGAAAAAGAATGAAGATTTAGAAGAAAAGCTAAAATTGTTAGAAGAAGAAAATTATTTACAAAAGATGGAATTAACAAAATTAAAAGAAGAGAATGAATGTTTAAAGTTAAAGCCATCAATACATGATGTATCATGTGGTACTGAAGATTTGTATCTTTCAATTGATAAATCAAATGATTTATGTGATAAAGTTGAAGTTCTTATAAATGAGGAATGTAAACATAAAGATGATAATGTAAATGGTAATGAGAGAAATGTTGGTTTTAAAATTATGCAAAAGATGGGTTATAAAGGTGAAGGTTTGGTTAAACATGGGCAAGAAATGAGAGAGCCCATTCAGCAAATTGTGAAGCCAAGAAATGAAGGCCTATGATATGGTGAGAGAGATAGAAATGATGTAAGTGTTACAAGTTCATGTAAATCAGCTAAAAGCATGGAGTTTATTCAATGTTCTCATTGTCATAGAGGACATAGAAAATAGAAATGTTGGGATCTTCATCCTTGTAAAATTTGTGGGTTGAAGAATCACTCTGAAAAAACTTGTTGGAATAGAGAATGGAATGGACAATTTGTGAAAGATTGTATGCAAATAAATTATGGGGGGATCGATGGATCTAGTTGGAGAAAAGTTACAAGTATCTTTAAAAAGGATGTATAAGCTTAAATATTGGCATGTTAAAAGAAATGATTGGCAAACTTTGAAGGACTGCCTCAGCAGTTGAATACTTTGGTGCAACCACGAGAGGGTGAAAATTTTGCTAAGAAGACTTTTTGAAAAAAATTGAAAAATAAAAATGCTGAAGCATGTGGTCGAAATTAAGGGGGAGTGTTGTAAAGCAATTTCTCCCGCAGGTTCTGTAGTTTCTATTAGAATATGTCAATCCGAACTAATATGTTTATTTGGTTGTTTCCTCCTTAGCTTGCAGTTACAAATAGTAGTTTCCTTTCATTGTCATTGTTGACAATTTCTATTTATGTATTTAAGAAATGGTGTTGTAGTCATTTTTGTATCTATCTATCGGAATAATGAAATGAGTTTGTTTTGCTGAATCAATAAAAATATAGTTTGTGCACAGCAGCACATTTGGAGAATTGTTGTGTTTGTGTTTATCTGAATTGATGCATTAGGAAAATTATTGTGTTTCTATTTATTTGTGTTAATCTCTTGAATGTGTTATTGTTTTTTGTTTATCTCCATTCAATCTAACAGTAGCGACGTTGATCCCACGTGAATGACTTCAATTTGGCGACTTCTCTGATCCAATAATTCCAAACGTCCAGTCTGTGGATATGCTGTGAAATACCAACTAAAGGTTACAAATACCGAGTATTTGTGGGGACCCTCACTCTTTCACAGTTGTGGCTACCTAGAATGTCTACTAGTTAAGTGTTGCTGGGGTGTGTACTCCGCAAAGTAGGCTAATTCGACTTCCTCGGACGCGCAATTTCCAAGATTTGACAGCGCGCAGATCCGAATTCGTTCGACACACAATTTTTTTCTACGCTGGAGTTAGAACACTTTTACCTAATTGTTGAGAACTAAATGGAAGTCAAGTCTTTATTGGCGGAGGAAAGACAGATTTGTTGTTATAAACGTGAAGACAAAATCAGTACATAGATGTGGAAGTCAAGTCTTTACTGGCAGAAGAATGACAGATTTGTTGTTGTAAACTGAAGACAAAATCAGAACATAGATGATTAAATGGAAGTCAAGTCTTTACTTGCGGATGAATGACAGATTTATTGTTATAATCATGAAGACAAAATCAGTACATAGATGATTATATGGAAGTCAAGTCTTTACTGGTGGAACCGTGGAACCGTGGAGGAAAGAGAGATTTGTTGTTATTAACCACAAAATCAGTACATAGATGATTAAATGGAAGTCAAGTCTTTATTGACGAGGAGACAGATTTATTGACAGATTGTTATTATAAACGTGAAGACAAAATCAGTACATAGATGACAAAAATAGAAGTCTAAGTCTTTACTGACTGACGAAAGACGGATTTGTTGTTATAAACGTGGAGACAAAATCAGTACATAGATGAAGTAAATTCTACGATGGCCCATTTTAATGCTTCCAATATTTTCAAACCGCGTAGCCGTTTACGTGTTTTCGCCAATGTAGCGTTTTTCTACGTTAGAACCACCGTTAACAATACTTACGTAAAAGAGATTGCCTTCACGCTTATTACGAGTAATATGTCCGTCTTTGGACCGTGACAAAAGACTAGACGTACGTTCCATCTTCAAGCGTAGAAAATACGTATATTTTCGTTTAGAAGACCAAAAGACTTGACTTACGTTCCATCCTTAACCGTAGGAAAAACGTATATTTTCGTTTAGAAGACCAAATTGCGTGTATGACGGAGTGAAATAGTGCGTATGACAGAGTGGGGTCTGTGCGCTGTCAAATCATTTCTTTGTTTGACTCACGGTTTAGATATCCTCCGGCGTAGAATATTTGGAAACTTTAGAAGGATGAAAACGGACGGTATGCCAGTGTAGAAAATTCTCAAAGAAGTTCTAAACTCATTTCCATGTGATCCACGGCACTGCTTCGGCCATGTTCTTTCATTCCGTAGCCTGTTTATTTTCTATTTAAACTCGAATTATATAGATGCTATGGTTATCGAAATGGCGATTAAGTATTTGGTCCTAGCAATTACTGTGATTATTGCAGTGAATAATTGCAGTTCATTAGCATTAGATGGTGGGGATACGCTTCTACTGGGGAATTCGCTCGCTGGAAATCAGACCATAACGTCAAAGAATGGCACGTTTGCACTGGGATTTTTCCGTCCGAGATGGACCAATTATTGGTACATTGGCATCTGGTATGCACGAATCTCTCCGAAGGTCATAGTCTGGGTGGCTAACCGAGATAATCCTGTCAGAAGCATGCCCGGTGTTTTGAAATTTTCAACCGACGGTCGTCTCAGAATGTTTGATAGAAAGGGCTGGTCAGTGTGGTCGACTGATATTGGCCAGAAAGGAACGCGGAAAATAATAACGGAACCTGGCAATTTCATTATAATGGGTCACGGCCAGAACAAGTCTGAGATTGTTTGGGAGAGTTTCGCTCATCCAGGAGATACATGGTTGCCTGGCATGAAGATGTGGAAAGGCATGAAGCTAACTTCGTGGAAGACTTCTGAGGACCCTTCAAGTGGGCTCTTCTCTATGGGAATGGACATGTTTCCAGGAAAGACGCAGATGGTGATGGTCTATAACAACAGTGTTCCATATTGGTCCAGTGGAGAGTGGACTGAGAATTATTTTACTAACGCTCCGGAGGTTTATGATCCTAAGAGATTTGAAATGTTCTGTGTGAGGGTTTCTCCTTCAAGAATATACTTTCATTTTAGAGTTATCCCGTCAGGACATGCCGTCACAGGGCGGATCCTGGTATATGAGACTGGCGAATTAAAAGTTTACGACTTGATGGACGATGGTACTTGGAGTCAGGTATGGTCGTCATACCGAGGTCAATGCAGTGAATATGATATCTGCGGGGCGTATGGACTGTGTAATGCGAATGATGTGTGCAGTTGTGTTGAGGGTTTCACACCCAAGCATGACACTCAAGGTTTGTTCTCAAGTGGGTGTGCTCGGCGAAGACCCCTGCAATGCTCTGTCACAGCGGGCACCACCGACGGCTTTTTGGAATCCAAGAATCTATACTTGTCCGAAGAAGAAGCTGTCTCATACAACAACGAGAAAAACACTGCAAGGCTGCAGGATCGCTTGTCTCGACAATTGCTCCTGCACAGCCTTTTCTTTCGTTATTTGTGATCTACCAGTTTGTAAACTGTGGTTTGGGGATTTATTCAAAATACGCGCTTCATCTGACATCCATTCTGTCTTCATCAGGCTGGCTGCTTCTGAGTTGCCGCACTCGATATCAGAGAAAAGCAAGAAGCCCCTACACTTTTTATTTTACTTCCTTCTGCCGCGGCTTTCTTTGTTGTTTTAGATCTCCTCTTGGCGGCATTTATTTTGTGGAAACGTCAAAGACTGCAGAAGAGAAGCCTGAAAGAGGATATGCCAATCATGCTCAAAGCGTTCACTTATAAAGAGCTGCGAATTGCAACCAAGAATTTCAAGCATCAGCTCGGTAGCGGAGCTTTCGGCTCTGTTTTCAAAGGAACTCTGGCAAACAACGCGCTTGTGGCGGTTAAGAGATTAGAGGGTTGTGCAGGAGCAGAAAAGCAATTCCGTGCAGAAATAAGCACCATCGGGAGAATACAGCATGTGAATTTGGTGAGGCTCTATGGATTCTGCATAGAAGGTTCTCGAAGGCTACTGGTGTATGCCTACATGTCCAAAGGTTCTTTAAATTCTTTCCTCTTCTGTAAAGAGGAAGAAGCAGAAAAAGTGTTGGATTGGAAGACCCGGTTCAACATCGCCCCGGGCACTGCACGAGGATTAGTTTATCTCGATGAGGAATGTAGGGATCATATCATTCACTGCGATATTAAGCCTGAGAACATTCTTCTAGACGACCACTTCAGCCCGAAGATTGCTGATTTTGGGTTGGCAAAGCTGGTGGGCAGGGATTTCAGCCGTGTATTGACGACCACACGAGGAACTCGAGGGTACTTGGCCCCCGAGTGGATCTCAGGCCTTCCTATCACTCCCAAGGTGGACGTATACAGTTTTGGTATGACGTTGCTCGAAATTATATCCGGGCGTAGAAATCTGGACATAAAAATGGAGGAAAGCAGGTTCTACTTTCCTACCTGGGCTTCATCTCAAATTCAGAGGGGAAGCATAATAGGCATTGTGGATGCAAGGATAGCAAGTGAGACGAATATCGAAGAGGTGAGAAGAGCCGCTGTGGTTGGGGGGCTGTGCATTCAAGACGATGAAGATAGGAGGCCGAGCATGGGTGAAGTGGTGAAGATATTGGAAGGGACGATGGAGGCTTCCGTGCCACAAATTCCAAGGTATCTACAGGTGCTGGTAGATCAGGTAGAAGACGACGACAACGATACCTTTGCTCAAAATCCTTGCACATCAAGTGATTTCAAAGGCGTGTAATTATAATAATCTGACTTCAATTATATGTATAACCATTGTAAGATATTTAACATTTAGTTTTCTTCCTAGTGTGAAACATTAATAGCAAGAAAAAAAATTCATATGTTCATTTTATTATTTATTATAATTTAATTTAATGATTTTTTTATTATTGTTAAATTGTTAGATATAACAAAGGGTGTTTATGATTTTATTATTGTTAATTGTTAGATATAACAAAGGGTGTTTATGATATGAGAATGACCAATCTAAAATGTTACATCAACGGTATATATTGCTTGGGAGATGATTGAAACGTTTGCAGCTGCCGATTTTATTTTTAATAAATACAGTCAAATGCGTATCATGAATGCTGGGTTTTTAATAAATACAGTCAAATGCATATCCCGAGTGCTGGGTAGTACATCTCATTTTCTTCCTCCCTACTTTGCCAATCAGAAAAATGCTATCCATGGATCCAACAACATTTAAGCCCGAGGTAATTAGAAAAAGTAGCAGAGCCACTGTGTTTGAAGCAAACCCTGCTAATTGCGCTATTGTGGGACTGTAGTACATCACAGTGTTAGATGCCCACAAATTGTTTGAATATCTACACCCAATACTTAATTAGTTTGGTGGCTTTGTTTGGAAATAAAATATGCATCAAGAAGATTTCATTCCTCGAATTATTGTTCCAAAAAGTATACCTGAAGAGCCACTCCTGCAAAAAGGGCGAATCTTATATTTTTCACAGTAAACAGATTAGAGAGTTGAATTTTTTAAAGGCTTCCTATCTCCATCTCTGCTTTCACAGATTCCTTGAGTGCTTGAATTTCACTTTCAACAGTGTCCGGTGGGTATATATTTTTTAAGGATTGTGATAGCTTCCTCCCCTCTTTTCTGCTCACTATACACAAGGTGCGGGTAAGTATTGGCTCAGGTTAATGACTAGGATTTGCTATAACCTGAGTGCAAGTCGATTGTTTTTGGATGTTGTTGTTGTAACTGCCCGGGTAGACATGTATGCAAAATGTGGAAGCATAGACAAGGCACATGAAGTGTTTGACAAGGTGCCTCAAAGAGATGTGGTCCCGGATATGCACAAAATGGATTTGTTGAAAAGGCTTTGGAAATTTCCAAGCAAATGCAATTGTCAGGTTTAAAGCCAAATTCTGCGACCTTTGCTAGATCCTCACTGCCTAATGCCAAATTGGGACCTGTGCAACAATATGGACATCCATCGAAGCATAAAGGATAGAGGAAGCAACTTTCCTGGTAGACATGCATGCAAAAAATGGAAGCATTAACAAGGCACGCGAACTGTTTGACAGAGTACCTAAAGTAGATGTCATCTCATGGACTGCAATAATTGCAGGATATGTGCAAAATGGATTTGTTGAAAAGGCTTTAGAAACTTTCAAGTATATGCAATTGGCAGGTGTAAAGCCAAATTCCACAACCTTCGCCAGTTTCCTCCCAGCCTATGCCAAAATGGGAGTTTTGGAACAAGGCATCGACATCCATCAAGGAATTTGGATTTTCCAATGTGGAATTTTGATGGAATTTTCCTTCTTTCAGTTGGGGTGGCTACTAAAGAGTAATTATTTGTCTATGATGGTTGAGCTTTCTTCAAATTCAGATGGTGATTGGGGTGTATGTGTAGATAAATGTAAAGCGATATCTATGTATGACTATCGTTTGAGAGCTTGTGGCACATATTGTGCTAGGTGCAATTGTATTCCTCCAGAAATAGTTGGAAGCAATGAGCTCTACCCCTGCTATGCCTACATGACAACCCATGGAAGTAGTTTCTCTTGTCAAAGTCTGGCATGCTCCTTTATCAACATGGGGCGGTTTAGTCATTGATTATTCTGAGACACTGCCTCTTAGATCCCCTGCTATTTCACTAATGTTTTCCTATGATGCCCATGTGCAATTATGACAAAAAGAAAATAAAAAAATATTTTGAGCCTCTTTATGCTAGCTACTTACCAAGTGGTTATTATCAGCTAGCTATTGGACTAAAGGACTATTATTTAGGCTCCATTATGAATAGGCTAATGCCATCTTTTCAATAGAGAGGGAGGGAGAGATAAAGTGGAATAAATAGAGAGATATAGAGGAAGAGGGAGAGGGAGAGGTAGAAAGAGATATCAATAGTAGATAGAGTGATATAGAGATAGAGATATAAGGAGATATAGAGAGGGGGAGAGGAAGAGGGAGAGAGATAAAGTGAGAGAGAGAGAGAGAGAGAAAAATGGAGAGAGGTAGGATAGAAAGATAGATATGGGGATAGGGAGGGAGTGAGAGATGGGGAGAGATAGAAAGGGGAGATAGAGAGAGGGAGAGAGATAAAAGGAAAGAGATAGGTAGAAGGAGAGAGAGAAAAGGGGGAGATAAAAGTTCAAGGTATAATTATTCTACAATAATTTAATTTTTTATTGAACAAAAATTAACATTGATGACATCATTTTTTAAAATTAGACCTTTATTTAAAAAATAATTTTTAAATAGTTTTTCTTTCAATAATTTTTCACACATAAATGTTTCCTCCATATTAAAATTAATTATAAAACAATTGTATTGATTATCCATTATTTATACATTATTTAAATTCTATATTTATTAATAAAAATGATAATGAAACAATTTTATTAATACATGAAAAATTTGGATGAAGAGCCACCTCAACAATATCATCTACTTCAAATTTCATAGTAGACAAAAAATGTGGAAATAAGGAGTTTCTTAGTCTCCATCTCTTGGAGAGGGAGAGACATCATATCCTATTAGATCACAATTGGTGGGAGCACAACCTCAACCATTTAGAATATGTTAGATATCAAGCTGCATAATTTATAATTGTGTAGTGCATGAATATGAGCAAGTAGAATAAACAAGGAATTTAGTAAAGTTTGATATGAAAAAGCAACACAAAAATATCAAATAATTCTTGATAAAGTTCATAAGAAGGGAGAGCTATTTAGAAGGAAAAGTAGTTCAGCCTTCTACAATTTTGATTTCTTGACACCTCTATTGAAAGTGTTGATGCTAGAGTGCCTTGGAAAGGGTCCCACCTAGTGAGAACTTTGGTGGTGTGAGTTTCTTTTCCAAGTAATATTTTGATTAGGAAAAAATATTTGATGTTGACATTAACTGTAGGATTCATGTTGCCACTTGGGATAGTTTTCTCTATCTCTACCTCTCTCCCTTTCTCTTCCTATATATATCTCTATCTCTCTCTTTCTCTTCCCATATATATCTATCCCTCTATTTCTCTTCCCATATGTCTCTATCTCCCTCTACTTATTTCTCCCTTTCTCTATCTCCCCTTATTTCTCTCTCCTTCTCTCCATCTCTATTTACCTATATCTAATTATCTCTATTTGTATATCTCTTTGTCTCCCTCTCCCTCTCCTGCCCTCTTTATATCTCCTTATATCTCTATCTCTCTATCACTCTATCTCACCATCTATATCTCTCTGTCTCATCCTCTCTATCTCTCTATCTCTCTTTGTATTTATCTCTCCTTAAACCTATATCTCTCTATATTAAATGAGAACAGGTTCTATGTATTTTCTCTCTATACTTGTCATTGTACTACTTTCACATTACTAAGTTGGGGTGCGAATTTCACCACACATTAATTCCTAGGAGACAAAGCATGTGAACAGGTGTGATCAATTTGACTATTTCCCAAGGACTCTTATGCTGCCAATTATAAAATTTAACTTCTATGACACTTTCAAATTGAATACGTCAAAATTCCCTAAGATATCATATTTAATCTTATTATACAAATTATTAATTCTTAATACAAATTTGATATTCTTTAAAATGAAAGAAAAAATCAAAAGAAAAACTTTCAATTATAATGGAACCATGATTTTATGCCCAATATGACTTATTAGGCTTTTGGTTTTCTTGGACACAATCCAAGGAAGGATGCTAATTTCCACTTGAGGCCTTCATGGGTGCAAAATTTTCTCCAAAAGTTTGCATTACACATCTCCGATCTTTGGGAGGTTGAGGGCACACAACACGAAATACAAATATGGTTGGTTTGCCAGCATCCTATTTATAATCTTAATATAGTAAATTATAGTTGTCATTTTAATCTTAATACTATTTCCATTTTCATTTATCCATGTGTTGTTTTTATAAGTTATATACACATTGTTCTATTTTAATTAATATGTCTACACAAAATCAAATAAGGAAAATACTCATTTGGATTCTATTTATTCCATGTGTTGCTTTTTTAGGTTAAATACACAATTTTCTTTTTCAACTAATATGTCTACACAAACTCTAATACAACTATACAAATATTTAGTGTAACCCATTGCACACCAAAAGTGCAATATCTAGTTGTTAAATTGTTAGATATAACAAAGGGTGTTTATGATATGAGATTGAATTATTTCATTATTGGTATTTGTTCACAATCTTTTACAATTGGAATAACTATCTTACCATTCCACTATTATTTATGTTAGGTAAATGTAGAGCTAATATATATTATGACACTACTATGTATATTTATCATGAACTTACATAATAATTGTAAAATTAATTATGAAAGAAATAATTTTATGCTTTTGAATATAAATTTAATATACAAAGACGAAGATGTCATTACAATCAATAAAAATTATAAACATTTTAAAAAATATATTAACAAAAATTAAATTAAATAGAGGAGTCTTGTATCATTGCTCTAAAAATCTATATCTCCAAATAAAAAGAGATTATAAGATTGAGGAACATAATTTCTAGTTTCTACAGGAATCACTCCACCAATATTACAAAGGAAAATTGATAGTGTTCTTTTCTATACTATCAACATTTTTTGTAATGGTTGAGGTTGCTTTTTGTCACTTTATCAATTATAGGATTAGGTATTTTTGGTATTGTACAATATATCAATTATGATGAAATTTTATGAATATATTGTTGAAAAAATACATATAGGTCCTAGTAAAGCAAATGAATTGTATATATGCATAAAATATAAGCATAGTTTTCACTTTCTTCTAAAATTTATGAAGACTATTATATTAATATTTTAGGTATAAATTTTTGTCTATCATTTAAGTGTGAATCTCTATTGTTCTATTTAGAGATAACACCATTTTGATATCTCACTTAAATAATTGAATTTAAATAAAATAATTATGTTTTCAGATCTTTGTGTGATTCTCATGTACTTTATTTAAAGTCAATGAAAAATGTATGTTTTCCAATGCTTCTAATTGAAGCTAAAGAAGTTATTTCTAACATACAAAAATAAAATTATTTATATATTTCAAAGTTATTTTTAATAGGTCTCACTTAAAATTAATATTAGTAACAAAATTCTGATTGTATGAATAATTTAAAACCCTTTTCAACCTCAAAATGCAATTGTCCTAGTACAATGCCAATATTAGGGAAAAATGATGCTTTCCTCATTTTGTTTTTATGTATTTACTTTGGGAATGTTGATTGGAACCTAATATATAGTTTAGTAGTTATATACAAGGTTATACATGTTAAAATATTGGTTTGTACTTTCATCATTCTTGCATAATTTGACACAATTTTACTTATTTCTTAAATAATATAAAGAATAAGTTGTGATTATGATACTCAACATTAAAAGGAAATAATGTTAAAGATCATATTTTATATCATTTTGAATCATTTATGCCCTCCTCTTAATAATAGGTTTTTCATGTTCAAGGGTTATATATATTCTACTACACAAAAAATGTGAAAAAAACTCTTTCATTTTTATTTTAAAGACATTAAAATATTTATCTTAGTCATAAATATCTACATTTTCACTTTAATTTGTTATCATTATTCACATTCCTCTTTCCACCCCTACTATAAATTATCCATACATCTATCTTGTCCCATAGAGGTGATAGTGATATTGTTGTATCAAAAAGGGTTATAAATATTTGTATCATACTGTTGTTTCAAGTTATATATAAATATCATAATGTTGTTTCAGAAATGGTTATAAATATTTGTATCATATTTCTCTTTCAATATAATATAAATATCATTATGTTTTTTCACAAAAGGGTTATACATTGACATCATTTGAGGGTATCATATACTCGACTATAAGGGTTTCATGCACCTATCTTTTGGATGACTATGTGTATGTGTAAAGTAAGGATGATAGGTGGAATAATACATATGTATGCAATTTTTTTTGAAGAAAATCATTTTACATATGAACTATAGACTTTAATAAATAAATGATACATCTAATACATTTAAATGTAAATGAACAAGGTTAGATGAAACATCAATTTACCTAGCTTTTGTTAAATTGTGTGAATGCATATAGTAAGGATGATACATGAAATGATGTGTATGTATGAAAATGTTTCTAAACAAAATCATGATATGTTTGAATAATAATCATACATTGAATAGTTTATATGCATACGTAATATTCAAACAACTTTGAAGTATACATATCATGGAAGCTGCAACATGTGTTTGATGAAATTTGTAGGATCTCTCTTCAATTAGTCTCCAATAGGTGTCTTAAATAGAAAATAAAAATTTTGAATAATGAAATAGGTAGCTTGAAATACACATTTGTGGTGACTTGTATAAATAATGGTAAATTGACTTGTATAAATAATGGTAAATTGACTTGTATAAATTTGAAAAGATAGGTGCAAGTAGAGATTTTTGAATTTTAAGAGGGAATTTGAGGTTGCATTCATGGAATTAATGGTAGAAGTGATATGAATTAGGCTATGAATGGTACATTTAAATTTTATTTGAGAGGTTAGAAATGTTGGTTGGTAATATTATTTATAGTGTGATTTCAAAGGTGATTTTAGAAATTTGAATTTTTTTTCTATTTTAATATTTTGTTAGGATTAATTAAATATCATGTATAATTGTGAAATATGGTTGCAATAATGAGTTATTATTTTGTAAAATTATATTGCATAGTGAGCTTGAGAGTTGTGTTTCAATTTTTACAAGGTAAATGATGCAGGAGCATCTAGGGGTACTAGCAATCTTGCATCACAAAAAGTATTGTTATTTTGTTTTTGTTTATTTTCTATAAGGGATTAGGGGTTAGTAGAATAAATATTTTGATTTTCAACTTTGTAATTTCCCTTGTGAAATTTTAATTCTAATTTTGGAAGGAATGATTTATATGAAAATAGGAGGGGATAATTGCTCTCTTCTTTCCATAAATCACTCAAAATTGTCCTAGGATTCATAATTGGATTGAGTATCAACTACACAAGGTGATTCAATTCACAATAAGGAGGGCATAGGAGGGGGTTCTATAAGATTTTAGGGGTTCACCACCAAGCAAATGCTTTTAAAAGACAAATAAGCATTCAACCTACAAAGCTTAGTTATGCAAACTA
The DNA here is from genome assembly GCA_007258455.2 of Sequoia sempervirens. NCBI lineage: Eukaryota > Viridiplantae > Streptophyta > Pinopsida > Cupressales > Cupressaceae > Sequoia > Sequoia sempervirens. Next base: position 15,336 of record VDFB02115995.1, read on the forward strand.
AATGAGAGATGCAAATAATGAAAATATGCAATAGGGAGTTAGGATGTGTGTACCTGGGAAGTCTAGAGATGTTGTGAGGTTTAAAAAAAAGCAAAGAAGCTATCTAGATATGTCAGGGAGGAAAAATATTCCTTTACTGTTGTCTTAGACTCACTGCTATTTTTTTGGGAAAATGTAGAATCTTCGGATGTCATATTATGATCTGAAGGAATCTATACAAAATATTCCTAGGAGGACTAAGGTTCCCAAGGTGGTGTATTAGTCCCACTTTGAATTTTCTAAATTTCTGAGTGTGGTCCTCAGCTCCAAGGTTTGCACTTTCTTCTCCTCTGATCTCAAGTTTTGAAACATCTAGATTCAACCTGTAGGTGAGTTTCTATGAAGATGACAACTTTTTAATTCAACTTTGCACTCCAAATGATCTTCAAGTCTTCAACCTAAATCTGCAATCGCAAATATGCAAGAAAGGGAAAAACTTGTTTTTTGTTAGTGAATGGAGTTTTTCCTTGGTCAAACCCCTTGTTGGTAATTAAACCTTGAAATTAAATGAAGTAATGAAGGGAAATGATGAATGAACAACATGAAATGCTACAAATCACCAAACCCTTGTTGTAAAGTCTACAAACTTGTGTGAAGTGGCTGCAATGGATATGGATCTTGAATCAAAGGACATGGACTTGAATTACTTTCTTGGATAACCCTACATCAAAAATTTTACCATAACAACACACATGATGCAAGAAAATATTTGATATGATGCTTGAATCTTGATGATGGATACAAATGCTTGATATAAATGCGCTTGAATGCTCTTGTGAACTTAATTTTCTATTAACAATTCTCTCACAAAAGACTTAGATTAGAATGAATGAATGAACCTTGTATTTATACTTATCTATGCTTAATATTCTTAAATCACATGACACTAAGCTGACATATGAATTCATTAAATAAAGTAAGCTAAATCCCACTAGAATTTGAAATTAAATCCAAAAAATAAGCCAAGGAGGAATAAGACAACCTAGGTGGCATCTTATTCCTGAGGCTCAAATGTTGAGGCATAGACTCTTAAAAGGGACCTATTTAGGTGCTCTCAAAATTAGGGTCCCAAGAACTTTTGGGGACAAAGACACCTTAGTTGGTGTTTTTGTCCTGACCTAAAAATTAGTGACACTCTTAACACATCATTTAAATTATCATTTATGCATTGGAGAATGTCGGGATTAGCTAAAAAAAAATATTTCATAGGGCTTGTGATTGCAAAATAGGAACAATTAAGACATAAATAGGGCTAAACAAAGCAAGGCAGGCCTAAACAAGTGTGAAAATGCAAGGGTATGCATTTTACTACACTACATTTAGCCCCCACTTTAGTGAGAGGATGAAATTTTCTTTAAACTGACACTAAAGTAGTGAAATAGGCAATCAAGAGGGGTTCAAATGCACAAATTCTAGTAAGATAGAATGACAATATTCAAGAGGGTGGCCAAGTGCCCAGGATCAAGACCCTATGGAAAACCAACATAAGCATAAAGGAACACGCTTGCAGATGATATATGAAGCCATAACTAGATTGCAAACATATACCATCAAAGATAGTGTAATGCCCAAAAATTTCCACCAAAATACAGTTAAGAACAAAACACAAATTTCAAATTTCGTTCACATACGCTTACAAAAATCTCAAAGTTTGCTACCAAAAAGGTATACTACATGAGAGCATACAACTCTTGACCAATTATAAACTATAATATTTTAGTCGGATACTAAATTTCTTAGACAATCAAGGGTGGCAATCAAATGGAGACATGGAATCCACGTCACCAAGGTAGACTTTATTAGTTCCACGAACTCATCAATAATCAAAAACTTAGATCAAGTCACAAGTTATGCAAATATAATATATATTTCAATAGTATCTTTAAGTATATTCAGTAAGAGAACAAGCCTAGGGGCTAGACCTAATTCCTCGGGGGCTCGTCTCTGACGGCCTTGCCTACATATATAATTCACAGAGGAATCATAGTTCAAAAAAATGAGCTTGATCCCACACAAGCTTTGACAATAGAAGGGTACATCCCCTTGGTATAACTACAAAATTGACTTGTCTAAGGTTGGTCATTACCACAATGGACCAAAAAAGTTGCATTATAAGGGTTCTTCTTTGATTGAAGTGAAATTACAAAAAAAACAAAAAGATAAGATAAGTACACAAGACATAACCCATTCTTATAAACAAATTCCACACTTGATTTCAAATTGGACCCATATGACCCCCATCCACATCATCTCTTAAACCATAAGTTAATTTGATATAGGTCCCTTGATTAGGTTCCCAATTACTTTATCCCCTACTCAATCATACTCAATAGATTCATTAAAGGATAGTATTCTAAGTGTCATATCTAATGCCAACTCCAGAAATAAATAGGTAAAAGAATAAAACTATGGTCTCTAACAAATCATGTTGGCCCAACATAAACCTCATGTTATAAGTTTGTGTAAGTGCTCGTGGTGCATGCTATCAAATGGTACACAAATCAATGATTGTTGCAACACTAATGGATACTGAGTTAATCAACCTTAACCAATGCATTTATAATTTTAAATCAAGAGTTATAAAATTTTATACTAATCAAATCAATGTAATCTTGTAACATAATGGAAACAAAAGACTTAAAGGGGGTTGTAACTATGATAGTTTAGATAATTATTTTCAATAGATTATACTATAAATCGAAGGACAAACATGATTAAATAAGGCAAGGGAGAATACATCAGTGTTGAAGCAATGGGAGCCAATGTATCGAGGAAACTAACTATATTGCTAGAACTAAAACTAAACAATGAGTTGATAAATGCAATTAATATTCTCTAGAATGTATAATTTCCCATAAGACAACTATGTTTCACCTTTTTGTATCTTGAAAATTGTTATAAATGAAGACATTTATATTTTCTATACTACAAGAGTGTCCAATTTAGGGAATAAGCAAAGGATGATTCGTCTTAAAAACAATTATAGTTCTTTATCAATAATTTTGTAATATGTTTCTATGAGAAAATAAAATAAAATGGATAAATAATCATTCATAATTATTCTATCCCAAATCATGATTCAATGACATAAAAGAAATAACTCAATTTTCTTTAATAATTAAATTATCTATATTTTTATTATATACAAATATAAGAATATAATAATTAACGTAATTTTGATAGTAATATGAAGAAAATGATATATAAATAAATATCCCCTTTCCTTTTCCTTTTTTAACCTTTAATCATATTTTAAGAGAACCTTACTTATGACATGCCCTCTCACACTCAAAAAGGTTTCCATTTTATATTTTCTTTTAAAGCCTTTAGAAGTTTTGTTTTCTTTAGTCAAAGCTTCCTCTCTTTTTTTGTTTTTAGATTATCTCTTCTCTGTGTTCAAAGGAGATGGGGAGGGAAACGTGCCAGCTAAGCTCCTTTTTTTTTTGTTGTTTTTCTTCAAAGCTATTTGTTTTAATAACATCACCATGGTATTTTCCTTACGAATACTTTCAACTTTAAACGTGGAACCGTATTAGCGTTGAAATGCACCATTTTAGGAACATTATTGTTGTTGCCCTATTTGCTAGCATAATTAGTAATATACTAGTTTACTTATTCAAATCAACAATGTCGATAAACAATTAAATAAAATACCTCAAGGAAAAATTTGTCGCGAATTAAATATGGAAGCATTAACTTTGCACGCTGACTGTTTGATAGAATTCTGCAGACATGTTGTCTCATGGAATGCACTAATTACAGGATATACACTGAAAGGTTTTGTTAAAAGGGCTTAGAAATTTTCCCAGCGAATGCAATTTACAGGTGTAAAGCTGTACCCCATAACTTTGCCAGCGTCCTGTCTGCCTACGCTAAAGTGACACTTTGGGGCAGCGTATGGACATCCATAAATGATTAATGGGAAGGGGATTTTGGTAGATAATGCAGTCATAATAACTCTGGTAGACATGTATTCAAAATGCAGAAGAATAGACAAGGCGCGTGAACTGTGTGTCAGCAAAGCTAAACTGCGCTAAACATGATCATACACTGGAGTCAAAGTTATTCTTTAATCTATAAATCTACAATCTGTAAAGCGTGGAAGAAGAGAGTTTAAAAGAAACACATAATAGTAAGAGCCTACTTAGAGATTCCAAAGAGATATATTGAGAAAGGTGATTCCAATATAGAATATCCAAAATAGGTAAAACCAAAATAAGAAGAACCTTTAGCAACGAATCTGTCATCTAACTCTATCTCTATATGCTCTGCCAGCAAAATCCACAATAAGAATGGATTCAAACCACACGTTGATCTAAAAAACTTCGACGAGCATCCATCGTGCACAAACACAAGTAGAGCTTTATAAAAGTGCCACATCATTTCATACAAAATCACCACAGACTAATATATAATTTACTTTAATACACTTAAATGGTAAAGCAGCAAATGCACACATAATTTAAGAATTTGATCTTACATATGATAGAATATCTCGGGGTGAAGAAAGTTATAGTTGAAGGAACACTCAAGTGTGCCTAATCCTTTGACGTTCCATGGAAATATATATGTGAATAACTGAATTTGAAAACTCACTACTTGATATTAATTATGAGAGCTTCCAACTAGTCTATACCGACTATAGTTTAAGACTATCCTCAAGCTAAAGTTCCCAACTATAAATGAAATACAATGTAGTCGTTCTTTGAAGGACTAGACACTCGACCATGGCCCTGTGGCTTAATAAAACATTATGTTCTTATCTTGCTCTACCAGACAGAGGGATTTTGTGGTAGTTTAGAATCACAACAATTAGCGAGGTATATACTCTGTAAGGAGCTTCGAATAAGAATTTGTGAAATCTAACTATGGGGACTGGCAAGAATGTCTTATTGTGATAATGGGAGAAAAGTATTACTTCACATTAACTCTTGACAGTGGGAGATATGTGGATGACGAATAATCAATTTTTCTTCTTTCATTTAGACAGATTCAAATACCAATTTGTACAAATAAGTGGAATCAACAATTTAGAGTAAATCTACTTAACTGTGAACGCCCTAATTCAGATCTGTTTCTCTAGCCTTGTGATGCCTGATTCGAGTTCTCCTTGCAGCTCCTATCAGGTTTCTTCCTTGATAAAACAAATAGAGAAACTTTTAATAGATCCTTTGCGGATTTTTTTCTTTCTTTCTTTCAATTCCCTTGCATATTCGTTGCTACTGTGGTGGCCGATCTGTGCTCCCCACAATTTCCTCCCGCAAACGTGACTCCTTCCTCCTCTCCAATACAGGTAGAACACACGTTTGGTAACACCTCGGACTTTATCCAAACACTTAACAGGATTGGGGTCAAATTTATTTTGAAATCTAAAAATGCTTTACTTTATGTCCTGCAGCTAGAGGCATTGTGTTTTGAATCCACCATTAGAAGTGAAGATGTTAGAATCGATCCTTCATTGGCATTCTTGACTTCAGTTTCTATTGAAACTTATCAAATTCGATAACCCCAAATCACTCTTATAAATTACTACTGTTATATATGTCAGTCTGTTCATCGAATCTCTTCCTATTTGAGTTTTTTTATTTTCTTTAAACCCTCTAAGAAGATTCAACCCCTCCCTTCTGCCAAATCTCCACTTGATTATCCTTTGCATTGCTACCCCACTAACAGTTGGAGCAGTCGACCTGATAAAAGCTCCCCCATCATTAAGACTAGCGCACCATATTAAAACTCCATTACCACTCCAACAAGCAAAATTGACTGGATCAACCATATGGTTCAACAACCATGTCTAGAGCATAATAAATGTGTCAGTATTTATTACATAATAAACACAGACAAGACACCGTTGGGTAGCGCAGTAGCATGATTACCTATCCAGGAGCCAAAATCCAGTCATGCAAGCAAGATGTGAAGAGACATCGAAATGATATAGATAATAAATACATGACATTATTGTGACATGAACCATTAATAAGTATGGGCACTGAGTTTAGGTGACGTATTAAGCAAGGAAATCTGGGTTTATCTGGCTAGATTATTCATGCCTTAAATGGCCCTTCTGGCGCCATCATAAATAGGTAGTTACAAATTAGGGAGGAATATAACTAAACTGTTAGGAAGTATAAGAAGTTTCATCAATACTTCTATCTACTCTCTGCATCACTATGCTTCCTTAGGCACGTTGCAATTACGTTGTGCAGACACAATATTCTAGGTTCATAGATTCACCGTATTATGTATTGCTGCAATTGCTTTAGTAGTAAATATTATAAGCATAACATTAAATCTTGAACCTTGTAGTTGATGTTAGTATTGTCTTCATCTCTCACAATAACCACTTTAACATTAATTCTCATTTGTGTTAGTATATATTTTTTTAATAATAATAATACTATTATATAAGTGTGAATCAGTGTCATACATAGTGAAATCTATATTAAATGTAACACATTGTGAGTAACAAATTAGGTTAAATCATAGTATTACTAATAATAATAAATTAATAATGGTATTAATTTACATATTAGGTATTGAAATTAATACTGATATTAATGATAAAATTAATATTAATAAATATGATCATATTATTATTAATATTATGAGTATCATTTGTCCAACTTAAATTATCAATTATAAGTAATAGATTCAATTTGCATAATACATCGATCCAACATGATTAATCGACAATAATGGTACCAACAAAAAGAAATGTGAGATGTAATTATTGCACTAATGGTGGGGCCTTACATTCCCTCCCCTTAGATTGGACTTCCTCCTGGAAGTCATTAAGCATTGGGACTAAATCCCCACACAAAATCACACATTCAAAGAAAACCATTATAGCAAGTATCCTTCACCATATCAGCCTTGACACAACTAAGAAAAAGTAATACACATAGTACCTTGGTCCCATTCCAAACCTAATACAACCTAGTTTTAACTTAACTCTTAAATTAACCAGCCTGCTAATCTAACTATATTTGCTCAAGTGTAAACAAAATCACATTAATGCACACACATAAATCTAAGAAGTCTCTAAGGTTTGAGACTATAATCTCAATAAAGCATCCACATAAGTTTATTAATCATACTAATTACCTTACTAGTTTTATTGATGAATTAATCAAAACATTCAACTATAAGCACTCATTGGAAACATCATTTCTATGCATTACTCATCCAAATTTTTGAAGCAAAATTTTCACAATAGAATATTTATCTAGTACATTCTCAACATAACAATGTTATTAGCTATTCATGTAGTTATAAATTATTGATAATGTAACCAAATTCAATTAGGTTTCACAAAATTATATCAACCGAATTGACATCCTTTGATACACCACAAAATCTCTTTGCACCACATACATCACTCATGATGTAAAAAAATAAAAATAAATAAATAAATATATTTTTGTTCCAGTGTTTAATCATGTCTTAGAGTTATTAGCTTCACATTTTGTCCAAATATGTCCTTAAGAGAAAAAAAATTTACCTTATAATCATGACACTCATACCATAACTCAAGGAATATTAACTTTGCATCATTTGTTAGTATCTTCCTCACATAGTTCACAGGTATGCCACACCACATCTACATATAATTTCACAAGAACACACAACAATAGCAAGGATGCTCTTCCCAATTGGGTGTGCATGTCCTCACACAAAGGATGCTCTTCCCAATGGGTACGCATGTCCTCATACAGTCACATAATCTACAACATAAGGCTCACACAATGGGGTTTACAAGGATGGATATTCCTAGATACCATAGAAAATTAGGAAGATGATCTCAAGGCCCTTCTCTAAGGACTCCTCCATATAGATATGAAAAATCATAGAATGAGGGAAAGAATGGATTAATGACCATCCCATACCGGTCCCATTCACAACCCCTTTCAAAATAATTCCCCAACTCATCTACTCCCCTATACGAACTACCCGGGGAACCCCTAGGATATGGCAGTTTACAGATGTCACATTACACCACACATGCCAACAATTTTCAAACAAGGAGAAAGCCTCAAACTAAGTAACATAAGATCATAAAACCCTCATTTCATAAAATAGAAATTATAAATTCAAAGGGAAACTAAATAAAGATGGGTTCAATGGCTACATTTCAACATTCCAATCTAAATTCCAAAATAGAAAATAAGTCCTTGAGGCAATGGACTACAATAAAATTTTGTGGCTAAATAGACCCCAATAAAATAAATGTAAAGGAATTTTAACACCTCTTGACATAAAATAAAGCATAAATAAAAGAAATTTTCAATAATTCATATCTCGACAATAAAATTTTCACATTACGAGCACCATGTGACTTTGATAAAAGTCACCTAAGGGGAGAAGGGGAATGGTGGTTCTCGAACCACATGAGTATAATAGCATGAGATAACTGGTGGTCCCTGACCACATAAATATGATAGTGCACAATATCATGGTGGACTCTTCCACATAGTATCAATGCCCTGCATTACTGAAGTATCCAGAATCTGAAGTCAATATGGCCCAATTAATTCCATCCTTTACCCATGGGTTATAAACATCAAGAAGTGGGTATGCACTATGAACCAACAAGTGTGGTTCTCATATGTGGGGGAGTAGGTTAGGAACACATCCAAGGAAAACCATGAGTTCCCACTTGGGGTTCTCTCACCCCTCAACCCCTATTTACACTAGCAGGCATCTCAATCCCGTAGGGGAGCTGTACACTAGGGGTACACATTTAACATACGAACAAGACATACACAAAGAATTACTTCACATTCCATTTATTAGACACATATCTACACATATCTACACATATCATGTTTATATTATTTCACAATTAATTGACTTACACGATGGGTCATCACAAAGGGTACACATAAGGGATCATACTTGACGTCCCTCACCCTTATCCCAAGTTAGATACCTGGTATCTCATACTTGGGCACAACACATTTACTGGTTTTTCCACTTCACAAGTCATAACACAATACACTTTATGAAATTCACCATATTATAGAACAAAACAATTCACTTAAATGCATTCTAGATATTTTCTTTAAACAATGTTCACTTTGCTTCATAATTTTGGAAATATCCACTCACTTTGCATAAGTACAAGAAATCACCAGACAATGTGCAATGGTAGCTTAGGTATATCACCCCATCTTCCTAGAACTTAACAATGTATGGTTTGTCACACTATTAACACAAATTTCGATACACCCATACACACTTTATTATCTTTACACAATGTTCACTTTGTTTATCCTTTTGCTAACATCTATCCATTTGCATACTTGTAAAATAAATTGTCATAGAATTCACAATTGTAATCTAGGTAATACTCAATTTTCTTACTATTAACAATGCGCTCGTTATACGCTTCCCATCTTCTAGGCGAACTTTGTTTATGATCCAAATTGTTTTCTATAGTTGTCCATTCAAACATTATTTGTTATGTTTACTAACATATCAATATAGTAATTCCACTATATTTTTCAAAACACATTGGTAGAATGTTTCTCACTTAGCTAAGGGGAAGGTAATCAGGTACTGTTTCATTTGAAACATCACAATGTATGAAACTAGAAAGAAAACTCAATGCATAAAACACATGACAAATCATGGAATAGTAGTTCTCACAACTTATTAATAACTATTTTATAAATCTTGCATTTTGCTATCTAAGGTTGAACCATTCAATCATATTATCATAATCATCATTTTTACAATCATAGTTCCATCCAACCTCATAAGATCTGCACAATGAGTAAAAGTCTTAAAAGTTTTACCTACTTTGAAGCTCTCTCCTTTACATTTGGGTGTAAATGTTCTTCCCTCAAAGAGTAAATATATTCAATGGTATAGAATATACAACATTAGTTGGAATTTTTGCAAGTATACTTTAGTGTCCCTTATTGATATAGTTGAGCGTTCTAATTACTAGGAATCACACATAATTCATTACTCAATTTATAAATTCACACAATGGATTATTCAATTCCCAGGACATTCCCACAACCTTCAAGGTCAACACCAATTGAATACATTATTACTTTCTACATGAC
>VDFB02115997.1:0-22639 GCA_007258455.2 Sequoia sempervirens
CCTTGATCCAAATCAATTTTTTGTTGCTCTAATTGGTGATTCTCTACAACTAAATGCAGTGGATTTATACCTTTAATCTTCTCCATGATCAATAGGATATCTTGATCAATGGGCTATTCTGAAACTATGCTAGGTTGTACCAGATTAGATTCCTCAACTTGCAAAGGATGTAGACTTACGAAATTTGAAATTTCAAGCTAAAAAGGTTGATTAGTAGAATTAAGAGGCTCCTTTTGCTTAAAATCTGGAATGACATGCTTACTAACCTCATCTTGCAAGGGTTGATCTAGAATGACAGGAGTTGTTTAGACCTCATGATTTTGTGCTTGAGCAAACAAAAACTGTATCTGCTCTTCTTTTGCAGCTAACTCCCTCTCGAGCTTTTCTTCAAATCGTACCCTTTGTATCTCCAACTCATGTTCATGAAGGTACGCCTGATAATCTAACTCTTGTTGCTATAAATTGAGCTCTTGTTGTCTCATGTACTCTTCTATCTACTTTGTGATATCTAACAATATGTCCTTGGTCTCATTCATGCTATTCTTCATATCCTCAACCTCTTGGAGCTGATTTTGGACATGTAAATGTTGATATGAAGGTTAAGTAGGGGTGGGTGGGAGGTAAGCATATTGAGCATGTTGATATACTGCTATTGCATGGTTGTTTGGGATAAAAACCAACAACATGACTTGCCTGATACGGTTGATAAGGGTGTGGATAGGCAGGATTTTCATGAAACGAAGGTGGAAACATGATCTTTTCATAAAAAATTGACATGTTAAATCATTTGAAACTTTGAAAACCCCTTTAAATCAAACTAAATCAGATTTCTTTTGCAAAGATGAAACAAACCAGCACTTTATCTACTTGAAATGGGTAGATTATGCTCAAAGTCGATAGGTGTGTGTGTAGATCGTGCCTCCAAAGGCGATAAATATTGATTTTCACAACAAAAATTAGAATTATGTGGAAAATATTTGGACTAGGATATTCCAAATGGGTCCCACTAAGCGTGCCAAAAACTATTATCACAAGGGATTGTACCTGAAAAAAAAGTTGAAAGCTCAACAATCCCATGTAACATTGAAATACTTTCGAGTCTGTGTGTTGCTCATAAAGAAAGTGAATCTCTAGATTGTGGGTTGGTTCCCCTCTTGATCTCCTAGAAACTACTGACTTGGATGGGAAAAGGAAAGGAGGATAACTAAATTGAAATACAAAGCCTTAATCTAGGAGGTGATGCACTGATAATGAAGCTAACTTGTAGAAAATGACTCACAACTATCCCTCAATGAACCCTTTTGCACAACTCAATTTGTGTAATAAAATCACATAAGTAATTCATAAAGAGGCCTACAATATCTACTTCTTTGAAGGAAAACAATGTTTTCACAACAAAGAATGCAAAATAAGATAATGCACAATTTACAACTAGTGATGGTTAACTGCTTTTGTGTATATGCAATGAAAGAATGAGACAAAAACTTAAAGGTTTTATCAAAATACAATAACTTTACATCAAATCATTCAAGATATTGCAAAAAACCTAAAATCGAGAAGGCAACTTGATAGTCCTAAAAGATAGAAGGAAACACTACAAAAATCTGAAAGTAACCTACTACTGTATTATAAAATTGTTAAAAACTGTTATAAATATCTAAGCTTCTCTGCAATACTCAAGAAAGGGAAAAAAGTAAGAACTGAGAAAAAAGCTAAGTCTTTTCTCAATGTATACAAGAAATAGAAGATAATGAGTCCAAAATAGATGTTGAGCTAACTGAAGTCAAAAATATGTGAACTCCAAAACTATTCACGAGCAAAATCAAAACTGCTTGAAAAATGGGGCCCACCAATGTTGTAAACTAAGCTCAAAGAACTCAAAAATTTGTCTCATACTATTTGCAACTGAAGTGTAACTCGAAATGGCTCTTGAGTGCATGGAGGTGGCACTAAAAGTGAACTAAAAGTGAAAATATCCTCCCAACGAGCAAGTAAGAAAATGCATAAAAAAGGAGTCAAAACCAATGTAAACTGCACTCTGAATGTTGCAAACTCCTCCCCATGTTGTGCATGATCAAATGGTCCTCAAAACTAACGTGAAACTGAAGCTATGTCATGAAAAAATCCACCATTTTCTCCATATGACTTTAACCTTTAGTTAGCTTTCACTTATATTCCTTGCATGGATTTTTTGAAAAGGCAATATTTAATTAAATATTAAAGGTAATCATTTAATGACTATTTTAATATATAATTTATGTTAGTTGCACCTTTTATTCACTACATATAAAATATTAAGGTAATAAAACATTACCTTTAATATTTAATTGACATTTTCTATTTTTCTAACTCCATGCAATAAGCATAAGTAAAGGTGAACTCAACATTTCAAAATTAAAAGATAATTTTGAAGTCGAACTTCAAAACCTCACGGGCCCTTTAAATCATTAGGTTAATTGACTTAATAAGTCAATATCGTGGGAAAAATAAAATGAAAAAATTATGTTTGAAAACATAAGGCAAAAAGAAAAATCCATAAAATGATTAGGGCATTGGATCAAAAGTCATCGAACCCTAATCCCTTAATCATTTTGCATTTTTTTCTTTGCATCTTTGGAGCACTTCACTCCCTGTCACATCGCCATGGCGGATAGATAGGGTTTTCTTGAGCTAAAATGGAGATTACTGTAAAATGTGGATTTAGGTCTGAGCTTTTCTAGAAGATTTACATGCCTTCACATTGCTAGTAAGTTATTTTCTTGCTAGAAATGTTGATATTTTATTTCTTTTTGTGAAAAAGATAGACTCCCAGTGATAGAAAATCATTTTTTTCCCTTATCTTTTATGCAAAAAGACTATAAAAAATATGCATATTATATATTTGCAATGCCCCAATAGTTTGAATCTTCTCCATTTTTTATGCTCTTTTGAGAAGAATGAAGAATCCATTCTCAAGGCTGCGACAATTACCTTAATACCCTAGTATCATTGCATGTTATGAGATAACAACTCATTGAGGCACTTTGTCAAATAGTATGGTGCCTTGCCAATGCTTTCATTTTTGCTTATAAATATGCATCATGTGACTTAGAGGCATCAAACCCTAAAAATATCTTGCATTCTTCTCTATCTCCTTCCTTGTGTGATGCCATGGGAATCTTGATTTACAATTTTTTGAGTTTAAAAGTTCCTCTAATGGTTGTGGCTGCCATATCATTGTTGAGTTTTTCTTCATACTCGTATGAGCCAAAAAATCCTATATCTGAATTTCATGTAAACCCCAAGTGGGTCTCATTATTTGTGAGACACAAAACCATCTTTGGCCATGGCTGTAGAATTTCTCCATCTGGGTATTTATAAAAAATTTCACAGTCAACTTGACTGTCCTTCTTGTGTTTTGATTATTCATGATATCATTGATCATTACATTCTCACTACCATTAAGACCCTTTTGAAAATTGTGTAACTTGAATACCATGGCTAGCTTTGTCACTATTCTTGCTTCATTACTCTGTATGATATGTTGTGACTATGATCTCATAAAGTATGACATTTCATGGATTCTCTGTCAAGAATAAAAGCTTACTATTATGTTGTCTCTTTTGATTTTGTGGAGTCACTATAATATTTTTGTTGTCAAATGATTTAAAAGACTGTAACATGGCATTGTGACTTTTGTCTTCAAATATGAGATGATTCTTTGATTTCAACTCCATTTCATGCCTTTGTTTGATGTTGTCCCATCACATTGCAATTACAATGTATTGACATACTTATAATGGTCTTGCCACTTTCTTTACACTTGACTGTGGTATTTAATTTTAAGAGAGATCCTTGTTTTATGATTGTTATGTTATACTTGATATCCTTTCACTGCGATAAATGGAAACTATAGCAAAAATTATGTACTAGCATGATGTCCTTGAGCTATGTATTTTCCCATTGCAATTGTGGATGATTGTAAAAAGGGCTCTTGGGGACTGTCATTTGCACTTCTTAAAAGATAGTGAGTTGTGTTTTTCTTAATAACTATGGTGAATTCCCTATGTGACTTGAAAATCATTGTTCTTTACTTCTCACATCCCCACTACTTTATGCCATTGTAATGTCAAAATGACTGTCCCTCTATGCATAACAGTCAATCTTCATTTTCCATAGATTCTGAAAAGACCATTATTCATTTATATCTTCAGCTTAAAGGACAACTTCATGTATATTTGACTTGACTACTATGAATGATCAATGTTTAATGCTCTTGTAGACACTATATGATTTGCTCCTTTAGTTGAAATGTTTCTTTTAAGCATGCTAGGCTCAACCCTTGTGGGAGCCTCATTTTACACTACATGCTAAAATGATGAACCAGTAATGAAATATGTACCTATACTTGAACAATGAATAAACAAGTTAGATAAAACTAATGAATTCAATGTTCTTCTGATGACTTGATCTAGTACTTTTGTATTTATCTTTTAATGGCTCAATTGATTTAATGCCTCATAGCTGTAAGTTATATGTTTATTGATAGGATATATGATCAAGTTCATACCCAAAGCTCTAACAAGACTTTTTCAAATTAGTTGTAGGTGCTTCTGAAGATTTGGTAGGAGAGGGGCTGAAGACAAGAAGAACCATCTAAAGATAGAAGGAACAAAAATCAATGCTAACATTTCCAAGCAAGTATGGATATGTTCTCTTTTCATGTTTTCTTTGCTATTTTCATCTCCAGATGTATAGCTTACTCTCTTTGTTGTATTGAATTAATTGAGTCTTTCCCAAGGCTTATGTGGGATTTTTAAAACATTTATTCTATCTTCAAAGCATAAAACAAAATTTTTTATGCAATCTTGTATGTTCTTTGATTTCAATATGAACAAAATACAACATTACTATGCAATTTTGATAAATCTTCTATTTGTGAATTTTTCATACTAAACTGAATCTTACTTGGAATCCTTCATTGCACATGAACTATCAACATAAAATGAATGTACCTTTCACCTTAAATGTAACCAACTATTCCAGCTCTACAAAATTGAGCTGAGGTGAAATTTTGGTAACCGTCATGTGCATATCTTTACTAGAACTAATCTTCTTAGAAATTTCATGCAATCTAAACACTTCTTAGACAAAATTTCAAGCTAGTATCGGTTCTCCATCCATTGAATTTCTAAGTATAAAATGGGATACCTAGGTGACTTTATCCACAACTACTATTATATTGTTATTTCTATTTTGAGACATAGGAAGACTTTACACAAAGTCCATACTAATGACTTGCCATTTCCACTTTGGAATTTCATGAGGGTATAGAAGTCGTATTGGGTGTTGATGTTCAACCTTTATTCCCAAGTATTCCAAACATCTTGTCACAAATATTGTAGCATCATTCTTCATGCCTTTCTAGAAATAAAGTGTTTTTACATCTTCTAGGAGTTTTTTCACTCTCAGGTGTATTGAATACGGTGTAGAATGAGCCTCTTTCCACACAAGACATCTTAACTCCTCATTTTTTGGAACATACATTATTCCCCTATACTTTAAAACTCTATCTAGTTCAAAATAAAATCATCATACCTCAAACCTTGAGGATTGATTAAGAGAGATTGACTAACCTGTTCATAATATTCATCTCCCATATAATTTTTGTTAGAGTAAAGGTTTCAACTTAATTATGTTAATTAATTTACATTTATTCCTCTCTTAAGATTTCACTTTAGTTTGTATATTGTGACATTTAATAATTATATTAATTATTAAATGTCTACCTATTAGGGTTACTTTTAGGTTTGCATGATCTCCTTTCTTAAGGATTGGTCCATTGTATATTTTTCATTCTATTGCTTTGTTAATACATCTTTCATATTACAGAGCTTCAAACCCTCTCTTGCTTTTTTCTCCATTCTCTTCCCTATGACAGGTATCTCCTTGCATGCAGGTGTTTTTGGAATCTGAAGTTTTTTTTGACAACTTCTACATGGTATTAGAGCATGGATTCAACAAACCTCTTCTTGGTTTATGAGGTTTTTCTTCTTCAACAAGGGTTGTAGGCTTCAAAACTGAATCCCCTTTGCTCTTTTGCAAATTTTGGAGGTGGACTTTTTTGGAGCATTTTGGTACAAAAAGGACCTTGTCGTTGGATCTAGAGCTATCAAGAAAGTCAAATTTGGCTTTTGTTTTGCTTGATTTCGACTCTAGATGCCAGATCTACAAGGTTTTGAAGCGGTTGCTTTGTCTCCAAATCTGGAGGGTAGTTGTATATTTGGTGCATTTTGAGCCTAAACAGACATCACCATCACACTCAAAAGGCCCAAAAACCCTAAGATTGCTTGTCAAATCATCAAAATCTAAGCAGTTGACCTTTGAGGAAAATTTTTTTGCTCATACGGCCGTGCACATGGATCGAGGTAAAAATTTCATTAATTTTTTTTTTTCTGCACAATCAAAAAAAAATTTGGTAGTTTTTTTTCCCATTGTAAAAAAAAATCATTGTAAACCTCTTTTTCAAAAGATTTTACGAAAAGCTTAGTACATATTTTTCTGTTTTTAAAACAAATCAAATGGGCTAGCAGGGTACCCCTACGTAATACTACACATGATATACCTATGCAACCTACGCAAGTCATACCTGCAGAGGCCTACGCAAGTACCATGCACCTTTATGGAGCTATGGGGGTGGGCCCACATGCTCCCTCCATAGATTTTTTTTTTTTTAAATATCAATTTTTTTTTATATATGTAAAGTTTTTTTATTGTTTTTTTTATATATTTTTTTTTTTCAATTTTTATCCCAGTATTTTGCTGTGATGGCCATTTGATTGTCAAATTTAATGTCGCACTAGTTTTTTCCCCTTTGGAGTTATTTTCTTCTAGAGGCCATAACTTGGGCATATGATATCAATTTTTGGAAAATGAGATATCATCGGAAAGTTGGTTCCACCAAATTTCTAGTGGTGTGGGTTTCATCACTTGTTTCTATTGATGGTGCATTCTACAGTCAATCAAACTTGGAGGAGTTGTTTTCAGTCCCGAGCTCATAACTTTTAACCAGTTTCTCCATTTTTCACAATCTCAATGGTGTTGGAACCATCTTTTAGAGCTCTTTAGTTCCATCCATGCAATTTTTCCTGATTTCACTCCAAGTACATTTTATTCAATTTTTGTGTTTTCACGCTTTGGTGAATTACCTAGTCATATTAGCTCTTAGGAACTTCTCGTTTGCATGGGATGCTTCATTTTTTGTTGTTCTTTATGTTTTCTAATTTTTAGTCCTATTTGGGCATTGTAAACATCATTTGTAAGCAATCTTCTATGTAAACACACTGAGATAAAGTGCTACACTATTGTACATTTATTTTGAGGATTTTGCACATAAGGTTGTGCCATAGTTTGTACTCGCACTGTATTATTAAGTGCCATGGGGGGGTTGTGTAGTACCTTTTTTTTTTCCATCACACCTTTTTCCGGTGAGTGTCCCTCCACAACAAAATTGGATCCATATGATTCCAGCCTCATGCATGTGTGCTTTGTTTTGCACACCACTTTTTCAGTTCTAGGTGCTTTCTAGTGCACTTTCAGATGTTGTTTCTTCTCCTTCATGCACTACAAGGTGTTACACAACATTTCTATGGATTTTTCAAGCTCTCCCAGTCAACATTATGGGGTGGTATTATACTGTTCGTGCTAATACTTCCTTGGTTTCGCCTTGGAAGGAATCTTCCATCCATAGTTGATTAGTGTTCTTTAGACTATTGGTACTTGTGCCATTTATATCTTTGTTCCAGGTGTTTTCCTTTGTTTTTCATTTGATTCAAGTAGTGTCATTGGGGCACTCATGTAGATTGTTGTCTTCTTGATCCTGATCATCCTATCTTCAGAGGAGGTTCTTCGACACTGTAACAATTATCTTGCGATAGTTGTTTGTAGCCTCTTCATGATTTTGTGGTGTTCTCTTTGTTCCTATCTTTTGGGACAACCTTTCCTTGATTTGAAGCTTCTTAGACCTTCACTTGTATTTCTCTCTTTTGGAGAGGATTTTTTTCCATGAGTTTTTCTCCTTTTCTCCTGTTGTGAGAGATCTTTTACATTTGTACATGGGTACCTGATCTGGCCTTGTTGTCAAGACCCATCTTTTCTTTTTTACATATTTTCCTAGTGTTTTAGCTACTCCCTAAGTTCATCTTAAGGGGGGGGTGTTAGAGTAATAAGTCATTTCACTTAGTTAATTTAATCATATTGGTTAATTAATTAAGTCACTTATCACTTTAGGTTTGCTTAAGCTAAACTTAGGCACATTAATAATTAATTATTTATTAATTATTAAGTGTGCACACTAGGGTTTGATCTCCTTTCTTAAGGATTGATCACATTGTAATGATTTAATGGGAGAATATTTGTAGCTATCATATCTTCTTTGAAGTTTTCTCTCTTCTGTAGCTTTTTTTTGTTGAAGAATATTGCGCATATTTGTTTGCAAATCTCTAGTGTGGAAGGTGTATTTGTTTGTTTTTTGATCCTGTGGCTTGTGGTTTTGTGCTTGTTTCACAATTCTAACAATTTTGTATAACTTGATCCTTAAAATTTGAATTAATGGAGACTATTGAGGAAATATGTCTCCTTCGACTCAAAGCATATGCTACTCAATTTTCTTTTCCTTTGATATTTAACTTATTTGAAAAATCATAGTTGGATATCAATTCCAACCATATTCTTTGCTAAGCATTGAGATGTGGTTGGGAGAATAAGTACTTAATACCTTGATGTTCCAACTTAAGTTTATAAGGCTTTCCCAACAAGTAATGTCACACATTTGCAAAGCATGAACATTTATTGCCAATTCTAGGTCATGAGGAGCATAATTCTATTCATATGATTTTAACTTTCTTGAATCATAGGCTATCAATCACCCTTTTTGCATAAGTACACCACCTAATCCTTCTCTTGAGGCATCAGTGATTACAACAAACTGACCTTCTAGATTATAAACCTTCAATATTAGATCTATAGCCAACTTCTCTTTAAGCTGATCAAATTCCTCCTAACAATTTTTTTTTTTTTTTTAAACTACGGAGATGGTAGCACAACCCTATAAAAGCTGATCTTTTGGTAAACTTTTGCGTGGCCCGTTGGTAGTAGCGACCATCTCAGATACCACGGGATGGGGGAGACTAGAACTTCGTGACCAGCCGAGCATAGCGGGTGCCCAATAGCCGAGCTAGGGCCCCGTAACTTCTCTTTAAGTTGATCAAATGCCTCTCCTAACAATTTTTTGACCAATCAAAGAATTTTCCTTTTCTCTGAAGAGAAGTGATAGGGTGGGAGATCTTAGAAAATTTTGATACAAACTTTTTATAGTAGCTTGCTAACCCCATAAAACTGTGCACTTCATGCATATTTTTAGCACTAGCTATTCAATAATGGCTTTGATCTTCAACACAATTCCTTCAATTGAGATTACATTACCTAGCTATTGTAATTCTTTTTGAAAGAACGTTTTAGAGAGCTTCCCATACTTAGGTATTACATTAAAAATTATTGTTTCATTTTTTAGATCATATATATATATATATATATTCAAAATAAACATAAAATATAAATTAAAAAGACATTAAAAATGTATTTTTAACCATTTTAATTATACAACATTGTTAAAACAAAAAGTTATCTTACATTAAATAAATAAAATATTGTATATCTACTTTCGTATTGGTGATGCTCTATATATTGATGAAATTTTATTTTTACTCCAAGATGGATGAAAATGATAGTGTGGAGATGTAAAACATGTGTTAGATAAGAAAATTAAGACTTGTTGAACAATCCTTATTGAAGATGGAAGAAAAAAAATCACACTATTTATATTTAAATTTTGTTGAAAATTTAAAAAATATATAATAATTTGGCCAATATAAATAATACTTTTAAATAACTATCATATTATAAATACACATTTAACTATGTTTATATAATTAATGTATACAATAGAACAAAAAGTAAAAGACAAAAAATTAATTTATAATTACAATTTAATAAATCTTACAAATTAATTTTACAATAAAGATAAAAATAATCTAATAATTGTATAATCATTAAATCTTGTCACCTTAACAAGAGAAAGTAAGCAGGGGCAACCCTTTGGTGAAATGGTTGGGCTTCTTTCTTATAAAACTCTATAATGATGAAAATTGCACCCCCCTTGGAAGTGGTACAATTTCACTTGATTTGGGAATAATTAATGATAAATTGTACTTAATGTTGCCTTGATCTAGTGTTGTGATGTATTTTACACCCCCACATTAGGTTTTGGGCCCTTTTAAAGCTAAATAAACCTAACTTCTCCTTAATTTAGTGTTGTAAAGTGTATTTATTTACACCTTCACATTAAATTTACAAGACTTGTAAACTAAATGGACCTAATCTAGTGTTGTAATGTGTTTTACACATTCACATGGGATTTTGGGACCTTTTAAGCTAAATAGACCTATTTTTGCATTAATTTAGTGTTGTAAAGTGTATTTAAATTTATACTTTCACATTGGATTTTAGGCCCTCTTGCATTTATGACCTTAATATCATCATTAATAAGCCCCTATGACCCTATATTGTGCATCCCAAGGCATATTTTAACCAAAAACCCAACAAGATCAATAAATAAGCTCAATTTACACACTCCCCGACACTCCAGCAATCAAAATAGGCCCTGTGGGACCCATATACCACCCTGGATGTATGAGTCCCATCTAATTGAGGCCCATATGCCAAAAATGATGTATGAGTCCCATTTCACCTATTTTTAAGGTTTTGAGTAGGAAAATTGGGTTTTAAGTTCAAATTTCATGAATGTCACCAGGGATCCAAGTAATGGGATATTAGATGGATTTCCTAAATAAATGAGCTCTCAAATCATTATTTCATAAGGCCTACATGTTATCAAGTCAAGCATTCAAGAGTAAATCATTCTAAGACTTCACAGTTGATTGTTAGGAGAGTATGCAAGACCATTTATAAGGCATTCAAGGGCGGATTTCTTCATCAATTATTGCAATAATTCAAGATCCATCATCATGTCAGATTATCAAGCATCAAGCATGTTATTGAGCTAGTGTTGTGATGTTGCATTCAAGATCCAAGGTCAAGCATTGTTCTACATGATGAGCCCAAAATATGCTCATAATTTGAGTATTATGTTGTACTTTTAATACCCTTGCTTTTGTTGTTAATGGTTGTTTAACTCTTTAAAAACCTTTTATCAGGTGATATATTGTAGCAATACACTCTTATATTCCTGTGGCCTAACATTTTGATATGTCTATATTTATTACCCTGTTTTACTTCCCAAATGACTGGTATAACGCATGTAGTTTTTGAATAATGAAGTAGATTTAATATGTGATTAATGAATGAATATCGTGCAATTTCCATGCATGTTTTCTTTTGCTTATGTTGCCTTGTGTTTCACAGGTTGTTGAAGGAAGCATGAACAAGTCAAGCATAGCTAATCTCGGACTTGCAGTAAAGTCCATACCAAATTATTGGGAAGAAATTTAAATGTCAATTAATCTGGAAAGAGTGGAATGTTGAATTCTCTCTGAATCGTGTTGAGCGGATAAGTTCATTTATAAAGTTTGTTCCTCAGTTCCAGGATACATTTATATCCACATATTTCTCTGTTAGGGTTAGTTAGTTAGTTGATTTCCTGATTTAAATAAGTGTTCCTCCTGCGCGGGTGAACAAGAAGGAAGAGACAGAAAGTAGATTATGTAAGACTTAGAGTCATAATAAGAATCATAGTTTTTGTTAGTTTTTGAAGCAGAACAATCAATGTAAATGATTTCAAGTTATGAATAAAAGTTGATGAAGTTTTGAGTACAATTTTTGCATAAATTAGTTGATGCTTGCTAAGGGGGCCCACTTAGTGAGTATCTGTAGTTGAGTAGTTGTTTATCCTTTGTTAATTAGAAGTTAGATTTCATTCTAAAAGTTTCAGTACAAACTCAGTCTTATATTGTTCCTGCAGCATCGAGAATCCATCCTTGTGTTTGTTCCTGCAGCATAAGGCCAGTTCATAGTTTGTTTCTCAGTTGTAGCTGTTATGATTTCTGCTTTGGTTAAATTATGGTTGAGTTAAGAGAACTTTGCATTACCTTCCTGTAGCGTAGGTAGAATTCTTTTCAAGTATTTATTTCTAATAGGTTGTGACTGAAACTAGTTCTTAGTGCACATACAGTGTAGCTCCATTTCAAGTATACGTTCCCTAGTTTGACAAGTAAATGAACGACCATGAAAAGGTATTAGTCACCTGCTGGAATGTCCAATTCCCAGGTTAGGATTTCTCATGACTTTCATATCCTTTTGTGGGCGCAACCATTTTTGGCGCCGTTGTCGGGGATGGTGTCAAGCTAAGAACCTGCTATAGTCATTGATAGTAGTAGTTTAGTCAGTTATTCAAGTATTTTCAAATTCTTTCAAAATACCATCCATTTTGTTGCATGCATAGAAGAAGAGACGCTCTGGTAAGATTTCTCCCTAACCTTCCATTTATTGACAATAATCCTGAACCAGCTTATAATTTATTTCAGGAAGGAGGAGATCAAGATATCAATCCATTTGTTGGAAACTTGCTTGTTAAACTACCATATGACCTAGCTGACGAAGAACCTGAAGAAAAACATTTGCTTTGATACTCCATCAAGTAACTATGGCACGTAATCCACCTAATCAACCTCTTGCTTTTGAATTCCCTATCATTGACCAGCAAGATAATGATAACCTTAAGAATATCCCTTCCTCCTTGCTTCCCAAGTTCTATGGACTGGTCACAGAGGACCCAAAAACTTTCTTGTTTGAGTTTGACATCCTCTGTCACAGCGATGATTACACTTTAGATGCTCATAGGTTGAAGTTGTTTCCTGCTACCTTGAAAGAGGGAGCTCTTAGATAGTTCATGAGTCTAGGAAGAGTTGTTGTTGATAGTTGGACAGCCATGCAAACAAAATTTCTTGACAAATACAAGGAATATTGTAAGAGTGGCAGTAAGGGTGACAATATATTCAAAATTCAACAAAAGGAGGATGAAAGCCTAGAAGACTATATCTCAAGGTTCTTGTTTTCATTGAAGAAGAATTCAGACCATACTCTCAATGAAGAATCTCATAAACTACTCTTTCTAAGAGGAATTAGTGATACCTGCATAGATGCCCTGGACCTGATGGGAGGAGGTGATATAACCCAAGTGTCTTGGGATGATATAAAGAAAATATGTCTCAACTACTCTCGAGCAAATGTTAAGAAGGGTAGAGGTCATCAAGCCACAGTGAGAAATTCTTCTACTAGTGGAGTTTCACGGATGGAGATCACAAATTTGTTGTTTAATTTCAAATAGGATATCATAAATAACATGGCAACACAGTTGGATACCATGCAAGCTTGCAAGAAACATGAGGAAGATGAAGCAATTTTGGCCGAGTTTTGTCCTCATTGTAGACAGAAGAAACGTGACTGCAGATGCAAGATGGTGGCTAACCTGGAGGCTAAGCAATTACCTACTGATTTTAAGATGGTGGAAGGAGATGATGACCAAGTATTCTTCATTGCACAAAGGCCACCATGGGCTCAAAGACAAGGTATGCCTCAAGACCCTTTGACTTTTGGTAATCCTTATAATAACCAATGGCAATCTCCATATGACCCATCACCACCTTGGAATAATCCTCAGCCATACTAGCCTAATTATCAAAGTCCTCAATGGAAATTTCCTCAAGGAGGTTGGCAGCAGCCACAAGGACAATGGACTCCACCCCAAGGTAATTGGAAACCTAATCCTCAATGGATAAGTCATCAATAATGGCATGCATAACCAATCTCTTGGAGCCTTACAGCCTCAGTAGTCACACCCTCCAGCTCTTATGCCACCTCCTGCAGCACCTGCAGTGAATACTGGCCCTCCAAAATAGACCCTTATGCCTGCTCAACCACTACCAAATCCTAATAATAAGTAGCAGCAGCAGTAGCAGCAACCTCTCTATTACACAGAAGCCAATCAATACCTAGCTTATGCCCTGAATATTCATGATATCCATCTCAGGTCTGGAACAACTCTTCCTGCTCCACAGCCGCCTATAATTACAAAAATTCTAGACTCTACCTCTGAACCGCCTACTGATCCTACAGAAAATACACCTATATCAAATACTGCCTCTAAGGAACCTACCCTGCAACATCAGGCTAAACCACCTTTTCCTCAGAGACTACAACTCACTACATCCAAGCCTATGGAAGAACCTACTTTTGATATTCTAGATCAGATAAAGAATGTGCGCATTCAAATTCCTTTCTTAAAAGCCATTAAAGATATCCCAATATATGGAAAAGCCATTAAGGAGGCCTATTTGAAGAAGCAAGGATGAAAGAAAAAGGATCCTCAAACTATACATGTTTTAGGATAGTTAGGAGACATTATGTCAGGGAAGATAGTTATTCCAAAATATACTGACCCTAGGAGTCCTGTGGTGCAAATCACTATTAATGGCCAGATAGTAAAAAATGTGTTGATTGACCTTGGTGTAGCTTTCAATGTAATGACTAAGCATACTATGGAATCTTTGAATATCCTAGCCATTCGGTCTACACCTACCATCCTACAGCTTGTTGATAGTTCCGCAGTAACACTTGATGGGGTGGTAGAAGATGTCATTGTCATCCTAGAGTCCAACAAACTTCACTATATTGTCCACTAAAGCAACCTTGGGAGGATATCCTATCATCCTAAGTAGACTTTGGTTAGCCACAGCTGATGCCCTTATAGGATTTCATTCAGGAGATATGACAATTTCTGATGGTCAATCAAGAAAAAAATCGGTTTTATATCCACCTACCCAGCCTCAACCAAACCTATCCCAAGCAATTTGGCTAGATTTGGGAGAGGAAACTGAAGAAGTCAATTCCTTGGCCCAGCTAATGATGATGCAATCTTATCCATTCTCTCAGCTTCAAAGTGAGGATGGCCTACTTTTACAAATTTTGCAGTCCAACCCTGATTTGAATAGTTCATCTGTCTCAGATAGAAATCCTTAATAGTGTTTCCTGCAGCAACTGAATCCTGAAGGATCGACACTTGAACTTCCTGCAGTTTATCATAATCTTCTTCCACATGATATACAGACACTCCTTGTATCACCAGCCTCTATGAATGAGCTTACTAAGTAGGTAGAAATGTCTCCAGGCCACTGTCTAAATATAAATAATAAGTTGTCTCCATCTCAACAAACCGCCCTGGTCACAATGTTGCAAGTTCAACATAAAGATTTTGCATGGGACTATGGGAATATGAAGAGACTCGATCCTCAACTCTGTACTCATAGAATCTACATCAAGGAATACTATTCACCTATTAGGCAACCTCAAAGAAGGATAAATCTAGCACTTAGGGAAATAGTTAAAATAGAGCTCCAAAAATTGTTTGATGCTGGTTTCATCTACCCCATATCAGACAGTCAATGGGTATCCCCATTGGTTATTGTCCCTAAAAAGGAGGAAAATGGAGAGTATGTGTAGACTACAGGGAGTTGAATATAGCCACTAAAAAGGATCATTTTCCATTACCATTTGTTGACCAAGTGTTGGATACATTGTCTGGTAAAAAGTATTTTTCCTTTTTGGATGGATACAGTGGGTATAATCAAATAAGAATTGCCCCTGAGGATCAAGACAAAACAACTTTTACCAGTCCATGGGGCACTTTTTCCTATTATGTCTTACCTTTTGGCCTATGTAATGCACCTGCAACATTTCAAAGGATAGTAATTGGTTTTTTTGCTGACATATCCCATGATTGTATGGAGATTTACATGGATGACTTCACCACTTATGGAGCCACTTATGAAGAAGCATTAGAAATTTTGGAAAGTGTTGAAATGATGTAAGAGAAAAATTTGTCTTTGAATAGTGAGAAATGCTTCATGATGATGCAAGAAGGAATTGTTTTAGGCCATCATATTTCTCAAGCAGGAATTCGGGTTGACCCTGCCAAAGTAGAAGTCATTCTAAATTTGTAAACACCTACAAAGCAAAAGGATGTTAGAAGCTTCCTAGGCCATGCTAGATATTACAGAAGATTTATCAAATATTTCAACAAAATAGCCAGCCCATTATATGCCTTGTTGACTAAGGATTCTGAATTTAGTTGGACTAAGGCCTGTGACAAGTCTTCCCTACAGCTTAAGAACTTGCTTACTCAAGCACCTATTTTTCAAAGACCAAAGTGGATTTTGTCTTTCCATATACACACAGAAGCTTCTAATTATGTAATAGGGGTAGTTTTAGGACAAAAAGAGAATTCCATTGAGCATGTTATATATTTTATTAGCAAAAAATTTCAAGGTCCTGAATTAAACTATACTGTCACAGAAAAAAATTGCTAGTAGTTGTGTATTCTTTGAACAAGTTCCGACACTATGCCACTGGTTATTAGATATTTATCCATACAGACCATGCAGCAATAAGATACCTCATGAATAAGCCTGACATATTTGGCAGATTAGCAAGATGGCTCCTATTGTTGCAGGAATTTGATATCACAGTTATTGATAAACCAGGACGGGCTAATGTGGTGGTTGATTTCTTGTCAAGACTTCAAACAACTACACCTGGCACACCAAAGGTAATTGATGATAGATTTCCTGATGAACATCTATTTTTCATTGCTGCTCGGACCCTATGGTATGTAGATATTGCAAATTACTTAGTAGCCAACAAGATTCCAACCCATTTTTCTCCAAGGAAAAATAATTGTTGGTGGAGAAAAGTTTTAACTTTTCATGGATTGCAGATTGTTTATTCTACATAGGACCTGACCAAGTCATGAGAAGATGTGTTAGGGAAGATGAAACCTATGACATATTGCATGCTTGTCATGACGAGCCATGCGGTGGGCACTTTGCAACCAAGAGAACATCTATGAAGGTGCTTGCTACTAGATACTATTGGCCTACACTATACAAAGATGTTGTAGCCTACACTAGGAAATGTGACAGATGTCAGTGCATGGGAAGACCAACAAGAACTGACAAAATGTCCATGTATCCTCAAGTGGTAGACAACCCCTTTGATAAGTGGGGCATGGATTTTGTTGTGCCTATTGACCTTCCATCCAATGGAAAATCATATATTTTAGTTTGTATTGATTATGTAACCAAATGGGTGGAAGTGAAAGCAATGACTCATGCCCGTGACAACAAGGTTGTTGAATTCTTGTATGAGTAGATCTTTACTCGGTTTGGAGTCCCAAGGGAACTTGTCACAGATCAAGGAGCTCAATTTACATCTAATTTAATCATTGCACTAATGAATGATTACAAGATCTGACACAGGAAGTCTAGCCCCTATCACCCTCAAGCCAATGGTCAGGCAGAAGTTACCAATAGAGAAATTTAGGCGATCCTTACCAAGACAGTCCAACTACACAAGAAAGATTGGAGTAGTCAATTTCCTAAAGCCGTCTGGGCCTATAGGACAACGTGGAAGACAACTACAGGGTTTACTCCTTTCGAATTACTCTATGGAAAGACTGTCATGTTGCCAATAGAATTTGAGCATAAGACTTTGAGGATTGCTCTAGAGCTTAATATTGACATTTCAGAAGCCCAAAAGGAACAACTCCTATAGCTGAATGTGTTAGACAAAATTAGAAAAGCGGCCCTGCAGCATACTGAAACTATACAGCAACAAAGGAAAAAATGGCATGACCGACATATCAAAACTAAGCAATTATCTGCTAGTGATTGGGTGCTGCTCTATGACTCCACGTATAAAGAAAATCAAGGTAAACTCATCACCCGATGGCTTGGTTCTTATGAAATTGAGAATGTATTTGATAATGGTTCAGTTCAATTAGTCACAATAGATCCTATTTGATTCAAGCTACTAGTTAATGGACACCGTCTTCGATTGTATCGTAAGCCAGCCTCGAAAGAAGAATTTATGTAGCAGTTTGTTTAGGATCCTGCCACTAATCTTCCTGCAATAAAAGGCTCTAGCCTTTCTCCTGCAGCTTCACCGTAATTTTACAATGCATGCTCATAATAAAGGTTTCCTTTTTAAGGAAGCCCTTTTTTCTTCATTGTCCCTCATCGCCACCTCTCACTTCCTTTTCTTCCATCTCATCCATCCACGTCACCCATCCATCTCATTCATTTGCACCACCCTCAATTATGATTTCATTCCTGACTATCATTTCATGTTGAAGCTGTCATCTTTCTCAACACGTACGGGCATTTATTGAAAGGTACGTGATATCTTTTGTTGTCGCATCATTGATTTATTTCATTTTATTCATCCACTACTATGTCTATATCAGTTATTATTACCCGATCTTTTCCTATTCTTTAGTACATGTGTGGACACATGTCACATTTTAAGTAGGGGTAGAATAATCCATTTTAAACTTTTACTTATGCCGTTGTCACAACTGTTTAGATATTTTTTAATTATTTTCTTGTACTTTCCAAATATGACTGCATGTTTCCATCCTAAATTACATTAAATCTGCTTATTTTAAGTAGTTGTAACAATCATTACATGCAAAAATATTTTGAGTTCATTCTTGGAAAAGAAGAGAAAAGTGACGGTAGGATAGAAAGAAGCAAAGCAGAAAAGTAAAAAGTTATCTTTGGATTTTCATAAAGGAGTTTAAGTTTCAACTGAGACAATTGTGAATATGGGTGGTCAACTGGTAAGACGTGAGCTTGTAGCTCATGATTTATTGACACAAAATCCTCAAACAGTTCAATCATTCAGCCTCTGTGGTTGGTTGAATTACTTTTTGAGGTTAGATACTTTCAATGAGGAAGTCGCACGTGAATTTTTAAGAACCCTGTCTGAAGGAGAGGCTACAGTATGGGGTTTAACGATAGTTGTAATAGAGGAACGAATTGCAGAGGTAACCAGGCTTCCAGCCGTTGAAGAGAATTTTTCTTCAGATGTCGTTTCTGCTAGGGCAGAATTTATAGTACCAACTGATGGACCCTTGGAGGTCTCTAAGCAAGGATGCAAATGAGTGTCGTTGCCTCCCCCATATCCAGAATATGTTGCTTTTATAATCAGGTACTTAATGTGTGAAGGCCGTTTTTCTTACCTACATTCCTACCATTTTAAATTGCTGAGTCATATGAAGCATGGGTTAGCTATTAATGCCCCAAACTTTTTATTAAATTTTATGAAACAATGTACCCATGAAACCTAGAGGGGGAAGGATAACTCTATTGCCCACCATGCCCTTATTAAACTGTTGATTGAACGCTCTCTGAGAGATGTGTCACCTCTTTCCTGGCAAGAATTTTTTGCCCAAAAGAGCCTGCAACTTCTAGAACCCCCTAGGGCACTTCCTCCACAGCCTAAGAAAATGAAAAAGAGAATAGCATCTACTAGTAGGGAAGCAGGGCAAGGGTCATCTATTCCTGCAACACCTAGTCCTGCAGCCTTCACACTAGAGTCCTCTGCCTGGGTACAAACTAGGTCTGCCAGTAGAAGAGAAAAAGGAAAAATGAAGGCAAGAGAGTCATCTGGGGTGGAACAAACCCCAGAATTTGACCCTCATCCTCAGAAGAGGCAATGCTCTACTCCTGCAGCATCCTCCCCTACAGTAATTTCTCCTACAGCAATGCCTGTTGCCACCACAAGTTCACCATCATCTTCTTTTGTTAAGTCTGAGTCCTCTAGGAAATTCAGAAAGAGGAAAGCTACGAGAGCACCTCCGGCAGATGCAAAATTGCCAAGAAGAGTTTCCGCAAGAAAAAATGTAAAGTCACCCCTGCTTCACCTCAACCGGAAATTATCATAATTTCAGAGAAATCTATAGAATCTAAACATAATGTTTCTCAGGATGTATCTGAGAATGTTGCATAGAGTCCATTTGTTATTCCTGGAGAAGAACATATTGAGACAATGGAAGTTGAGCATAATGAAAGGGGGGTACCAAGTCTCGATGACTTGGCTGCTGCGACTATGCAGATTTTGGAGGAAGCACAGTCTCTTCCACCAAAGCAATAGGAATTTATCCTGCAACAAGAAGAAGAAGAACATCCTATACAATTTGAGGCATCCAATGAAGCCTCATTACCTTCTACAACTTATCAAGAAATTATTGTTTATAAAAAGACATTTTTGATTGAATTTTTGGAACACTTTAGAGCTACATGGAGGCCGGTCACATTTCAGACACTGAGCTTCCGCCACTTAGCCAGAACTGAAGTGCAACAAAGCCTTTCAGAAGTTGAGAAGAAGCAATTGAAAAGGAAAATTGAAAAACAGGAATAGGAAATTCAAGAATTAAAGGAAAAAATGAATGAAATGATGAAGATAACTGGTCAGATCATGGAATGTAGACCACCACCGAGGGTTTATGCCCTGTGCCTTAAGGACCAATTCTTGTGGTTCCAGTTAATGAGAATTTCAAGGAACCTAGATTATGTTATTCATACAACTAAAGAATTTTATGATGCATACCAGGTAGCCCATAACTGGTTGAAAAATTCTTTATGTGAATTCTATCTTCATGGTTTTATAATTCCCTCTGAAACAGAGTGGAACCCACTTTTGTATATAGGTGATATTCATTTAAGATCACTTATGTCTTGGGTGGCAAATGAAACTAATTATGGCAGGCAATTGGAAGCCTATGAAGAAGTCGAAAGGGATGAGCCTATTCCATTGTGCCCTGAGAGTTCAGATCCCTATACAATGTTGAAAACCTGGCTTACTGTTGCATATGGCTTCAATGATTAGGAAGACAGGATGAAAATATTCAATCTTAGAAAATAGGTATATGATGAGTTTAAAGGCCAGCCATATTTGTTTTGGAAGTTGTCATCTTCCAGAATTGAGAAGAGATGGGAGAAATTAACTATTGGGTTAATAAGGTTTGAGCCTCATAGCCCCCTAAATTTTATGGTAGCCCTCAGAAGATCATAAAGGTACATGCAGCTGGGTCTTTAGAAGAGGTTTGAATTATGGTTGCCTTCGAAATTTTGACCTCTTGTGCTGATGTGGCCTCTTTATCCCTACTGAGCTACAAATATTAATGAAGATACAAAAGCTCGTAGGTATGAAAGGTGGTAGAATTTTAGAGGTTTTTATTACAAATTCAGAACTTCATTTCAGAGTGATGCCACAACCACTGATTTCAGAGAGACAACCAAAAATTTTAATGTTGGAGGACCAACATTAGGTTAAGTAGGGGGAAAATGATGAGCCCAAAATATTCTCATAATTTGAGTATCATTTGTACTTTTAATACCCTTTCTTTTGTTGTTAATGGTTGTTTAACTCTTTAAAAACTTTTTATCGGGTGATATCTTGTAGCAATACACTCTTATATTCCTACAGCCTAACATTTTGATATGTCTATATTTATTACCCTGTTTGACTTCCCAAATGACTGGTATAACACATGTAGTTTTTGAATAATGAAGTAGATTTAATATGTGATTAATGAATGAATATCGTGTAGTTGCCATGCGTGTTTTCTTTCACTTCTGTTGCCTTGTGTTTCACAGGTTGTTGAAGGAAGCATGAATGAGTCAAGCACAGCTGATCTCGGCCTTGCAGTAAAGTCCATTTTCTACACAACTTTGAGGAACTTATTATGGCAAAGACTCTCTGACCGAATTGTTGGGAAGAAATTTAAATGTCAATTAATCTGGAAAGAGTGGAATGCTGAATTCTCTCTGAATCGTGTTGAGTGAATAAGTTCATTTATGAAGTATGTTCCTTGGTTCCAGTATACATTTATATCCATGTCTTTCTCTATTAGGGTTAGTTAGTTAGTTGCTTTCCTGATTTAAATAAGTGTTCCTCTTGTGCGGGTGAACAAGAAGGGAAGAAACAGAAAGAAAATTATGTAAGAATTAGAGTCATAATAAGAATCAGAGTTTTTGTTAGCTTTCTGGAAGCAGAACAATCAATGTAAATAATTTCAAGTTATGAATAAAAGTTGATGAAGTTCTAAGTACAATCTTTTGCATAAATTAGTTGATGCTTGCTAGGGGGTCCCTTGGTAGTATCTATAGTTAGTAGTTGTTTATCCTTTGTTAATTAGAGTTAGATTTCATTTGGAAAGTTTTAGCACAAACTCAGTCTTATATTGTTCCTACAACATTGAGAATCCATCCCTGTGTTTGTTCCTGCAACATAAGGCCAGTTATAGTTTGTCTCTTAGTTGTAGTTGTTATGATTTCTGCTTTGGTTAGATTATGGTTGAGTTAAGAGAACTTTACATTACCTTCCTGTAGTGTAGGTAGAATTCTTTTCAAGTATTTATTTACGATAGGTTTGATTGAAACTAGTTCTTAGTGCTGCTCTATTTCAAGTATCGTTCCCTAGTTTGACAAGTAAATGAATGACCATGAAAAGGTATTCCTTCAAATGTCAATTCAGTTAGGATTTCATTGACTTTCATATCCCTTTTGGTAAAGAGCGACCACTTTGCATGGGGACTAGTACTGCTAGCCTCTTTATACTGAGATTTACATGAGTTTGCATACTATGACGGCAGATCCATGGAGGCTAGGGTCACACTCCTCCATATCTGGGCTTGGGAGCACATTCTAGTGCTCTGTCTGAGAGTAACAATAGTTGATATGGAGCC
>VDFB02115998.1:0-16625 GCA_007258455.2 Sequoia sempervirens
TATTTAATAAATTTCAAATTAAACCTTCCAAACTATAAAAACTATTTATTCAATAATCTAAAACTCTTTTCTTGGAAATTTTAATTAATTCAGTAATTTTAAATTGAACATTAAAAAATAATTCTATATAAATATTATAAAAAATAATAAAATAAATTAAAACTATTTCTTATATTTATAATTATTATGTTGACAGGTATAACCCTACAATGACAATACTATAGGAGCTCAACATTTATGTGAAAGAAAAATAAAAAATAAATGCATTTTAGTAAAAAAAAAGCAAAAAATATTTTAATAATAGATATCTTTCAAAAATAAAATGGAGTTATGAAAAAAATGTTGCAATAATAGAAAAAATATTTTATTTTAAAGTCGTCGCCTATTTTCAATTATAAATTATTCTTTTTTATTATCAGATCTCACAAGCTCTCTTTCATTATGAGGTAGGTTGAGAAAAAAATGATAAATAAAAAAGAGCAGCATTAAACTCCCCTAAGATTTGAAATTAAAATTTAACTCACTAAATTCTAATAGGTTGGACTCTCTATGGTCGATGGGATGAGACTAGCATTTAGATTTTATACTGAGAAAAGAACCTCAAAATTCTTACTTGATATTTTTCTGTGGTGCCTGCAGAGTTGGGAAAGTTGTGGAAGTTGAATTCCATGTTTATCTTTTGAAACAATTTGAGCAAGTTTATCCCTCTACAATTTGGTAACATAAAGAGTACGCATTCACTATATTTTTTGAATAATCTTCTCTCTAGCCCCATTTTAGAGACATTCACAAAACTAAAGAACTTGAGTTTGTTGAGACTTATGTATAATAGATGGAGTAGGATGATGCCTGAAGAAATAGTAGAGATGTCAAATTTAGAGTCGCTTTTGATATGGAGCAATTTCTTTTTAGGGAGGCTACCATAGAATCTTGGAAAACACTCCAACCTCAAGTGTCTATATGTATCTACCAATACTTTAATGAGACCCTTACCGTTGGATATTTCAGAAGGATCGAGAACCAAAAAAATCTCATGAGAATAAAATATAACTCATTAGCTCATAATATGAAAATTAAAATGAAAATTAAAATATAACTCATTAGATAATTAAATGTCTTAACACATCCTCATATGTGTAGTGCATTTTCTAGGTAAAAGCACATAATATACATTATACAAGAATACAACTCAAGATCTCATTCCACATAGTCATCTAAATATACAATTTGGAAGTATAAAACAAAATAATGATACAAGAATAATGTGAGGAATATACAATACAGTCTCTGACCACCATTGACCCTCACAATCATCCACAAGTCAAGAGACAAGAACATGGATCATGTGCTTTTCTGCCCAACCATAAAGCTTATGCTCCCTCGAAATTCTTCCTAACATGAAGAATACCCGACCCTACATGAAGTACCTAGCAACTTGGAAATAAAAAGCAGGATGAAATCTCATTGCAAGCCTGGTATATACATGCATTTCTAACATAAAAATGCAATGGACCCCACTATTAGGATATGACAAAGAAATATATAAATAATTTTTCTAAGTAAATTTCATCTATTTCAATGAACACATGGCTTTGGCCAAAGCACTAGAATAATTTGGAAAATCCTAAAAAGAGGATCGTCCTTCTCTGTTGTTCCATATTTAGTACCCTATCCTGGTAGGTAAACCCAATATACAATAGAAAACAATAACATGCATAATGTTCATAAAAATAAATATTTACTCTTTCCTTTCATGCAAATGTTGAATTGTACATCTTTCATTGTTTCAACTTTTCATGCCTATTAATAATAAAATAATCATTGACATGCAATTCATTTCTTTACATGCAACTAGTTTTAACATGCATTGATCTTTTAATGTCTTCTCTCTACTTCATGCAAATCAGGGTTCATGCATTATTTCTCTTATGTCATGCATTACAAAATGTAATTGTAAATGTGAAACTATTTCCATTTTATGTTGTAGTGTAGGAAAAAATATCCCTTTTTCACACTTAATTTGGGAATAATTAATATTAAACTAAGCTTGATGTTGCTTTGATTTAGTGTTGTAATGTGTTTTACACTTTCACAATAAGTTTAGGGCCCTTTTAAACTAAATGGACTTGATTGTGCCTTATTTAGGGTGTTGTAAAGTGTATCTTTACACTTTCACACTAATCTAGGGATTTATGAATTAATTGGGCTTATTTATGCCTTAATTGGTCCTATTTTGCATCCATAAGCCTTATTAAATGCATTTTCTGAAAGATAATCCTGACATTTAACAAATAACCAATCACAATTCAATGTTTTGGGCCATGTGTTCTAGATCTAGTGATATAGGACTCATACGCCACCTTGGGCATATGAATCCCACCTAGGTCTTGCGACTTGATTTCAAATTGCACATTAAACCAGACACTCCTAGAAATTTGTGTCCCGGGTTTTAGCTACTAGGACTCATACGCCACAATTGGCGTATGAGTCCTGCTTTAACTTGGACCTAATTTAAATCAAATTCTTGGTGGGATTTTATTATCCTAGATTTGATGTTAGATTGTAGTGTTGTAATTTTGAGAAATTTGGCATAAATAAGTATAAATACAAGCTTATTTCACATAATTTCTCCTAACAAGACCTAGCAATCAAGAGTCAAGCATCCTAAGACTTCACAAGAGCATTATAGAGTATTCAAGAGCGTTTCTAAGGAATTCAAGGGCAGATTTGTAGAAGATTGTTGCAACAATTCAAGATCCATTATCATGTCAAGGGCTTGATGCATCATGCATGTGGTTTTGAGCTAATGTTGTGATGTATTATTCAAGATCAATTCAAATATTCAAAGGCATTATCTTTCATCAAGAATCATGATCAAGATCTACATCCATTGAGGCCACTTCATGCTTGTTTGTAGATCTCCAAGGTTTCAAACAAGGTTCTATTGTTTCATCTTATGTTTCATGTTTCATTTCATTCATGCTTCATTTCTCATTAAGGTTTGATTACGAAAACAAGGTTTGACCAAGGAAAACCCCCATTCCTAACAAAAACATTTTTCTCTTTCCTCGTTAAAATATAAAATAAAGTTATCAATTATCTGTCAAATGTCAGATCAAATGTGTCAATAGTTCAAAGTCTCGGATCATACTAGTCTTTTGCAGATCTAGATCAGCCACTGTGAGATTCTAGTTCTTGCCCAAAAACCCTAGACTAGGACTAAATCTCCCAATCTGACGTATGCGTCCCAGTGAGCTTCAAACAACAAAATTTTAGGGTTTCAGAGCTGGTTTTAACCACATCACTCTTCCAGGCACCCCTTTGTTCATTCTTAGTTTGTTATCCTGATTTTCAATTCCATTTCCTAGGTCATTTAGTTAGGTTTGCACAATACTTTCATTTCATTTCTTTCTAAGCATTAGCTTAGTGTTGAACCCCTTTTGCCTTTAATCACACCCCAAGGACACTTTATTGCATATCGTTTTCCCTAATCCCATCCTTAGATTAAGATCTCTAGGGTTTCCTTGAATGAACTAAGAGTGAACTAGGCCCCTTAGTTCCATCTTTCAAAAGGTGGAACCCTATTTCCTATGATTCATTTTGGTGAACCTGACCTTCGAACCCTTTATTTCTGATTTGGAGTGCATCATATTCCTAGATCTAGCTTACATTAACTTTGCATTAGGTCTTGCATTAGTTAATTTGCATTTAGGGCTCCTAAATCTTGCATTAGTGAAAGTGCATATAGGTTTCATTTTTGCATCTTGCATCACTAAATTTCATTTGAAATCTATAATTTCACATAGTCAAGACAACATACAAATCAGAAACCTAAAACACAACTCAGAATTACTAAATTTGGTGCAAAAACCCTAATTTGGGACTCATTCGCCCCTTTGGGTGATTTAGTCCCTTTATAGGTTATTTTTCCTACTTTCTAGGAGTTCTATGTTGTGTGTTTTTCAACATTTGAACCCTTCAAAAACCTTAACTAGGACTCATACGCTCCTTTGGGCGATTTAGTCCCATATCAAGTCTTAATCAACATTTATAGCATTAAAAACCTTGTTTCTGTACTTCCTAAGCTTGCTGGTAACCTATAGTATCAGTCTGGAAAGTTTCAAGAACTTCTATTTTATGCATCTAGGTCAAAAACATTAATTTAGGGTAGTCATTTTTGAATTCTTCCTAAATGAATTCAATAGCAAAAATCATCAGATCTGAAAATGCTCACATTTCTGAAACTTTGCTTAATATGGATAAAAGTACTTTTCACTTTTGTATACACAATGTTTACATTTATGAAGGTTTGCATAAGTTTGATAAAGGTGCTTTTCATCTTTGGATATACATTGTTGGCATTCTTAAAGCTTTGCATAAATTGGATTAAAGTATTTTTCATCCTTGGTTATACATTGTTTACATTCTTGAAGCATTGCACAAGATGGTTAGACGTACATTTTTCATTTTGGGTCAAATAATTTTAGTATATGTCTTTTCCAAGTTTTCAAAGAAAAAGTTCATCAATAAGCATGTTAGTCATTCATTCAATACATTTCCTAGTTATGAGAGTCTCTTAGTGCAAGAAAGTGAAAATGTTGACACAATCCCTCATATCTTTCCTATTTGTGGGAATGATGTGATAGAAGAAGATGAAATCATAAACAATCAAGATAATCATAGTTTCTCTTCTCCTAATACCTATCCTACATGTGACGAGGGTATTTTGGTATTAGAAGATGAACTCATTGAGAATCACAACAATGTTGAAAACTCCTCTTCTATAAAATCTCCTATATTGGAAGATATTATAACACAAGAGAATGAGACCATAGACACATTTCTAAACATCACCTTACCTAGTTTCCATTCACCTCTTGCTTGTGAGAATGCTTTAGTAAAAGAGAACACAATGGATAATCATGACAATTAAATTTGGTCTTCTCCTAATATCTCTCCTATTTGTGACGAAGATATTTTGGTGTTAGAAGATCAAACCAATGAACGTTATGAGAGTCCTATTTGTCTCTCCTCCCCTAGGGAAAACATTATTGAACAAGAGAGTTCCATCATTGATAATCAAGACAATCCAACCATTGATAACTCCCTTACTTGCAATGAAGTCATTTCAGAAGAACCAACATTTGAATGTCATGAACATCTAGTTTGTAGTTCTCTTAAAAAATCTCCTCCTAGGGAGGATATCATGGTACAAGAAAATGACAACATTAATGATATTAATTTGGATTCCTTAGGTGATGGTGAAAAGATGACACTAGACTCCCCTTCATTAGAAAGACATCAACTCCAAACCATTGAGGTTATGAATGCACAAGTGTCTGTTAGATCCCCCTTGGTTATTGGACCTCCTAAATACCCTGTGGGACATCCAAATAATCCTCTAATTCTTTACCCACCCACACAATGACCACAAACTCAAAACAAACCCATCCTCATCCTCAAACCACCTAAGAATAATGTTTTGCAACAATCAAATTATAACACTGTTGCTCATACATATAACACTAGAAACAATCCGCAACCAAGACAAACACCTTCAACATCCCTCCCATTGCCTAACCCTATCTTGCTTGGTCCTCCTCATTTTCCTTTACATAATGAAAAGGAGTACAATATTGTTGAAAAACTAAAGAATATTCTTGCTAAGATATCCTTATGGGACCTTATTCAAGCCTCCCCTCATTATCATAACATGATTCAAAGTTCCTTACAACAAGTTCCTACTAATGTGGAATCAAATGATGTGGCAACACAAATTCAAGCTATAACACCAAACAATGTAGACATTAATTTTCATCAACATGAGCTACCTCCCTTGGAAATGAGAAAGAAAAAAATTGCCTTCATGATAATAGCTATTTTCAATAGGACAGGAATAAAGTGAACCCTTGTTGATAATGGCTCAGCTCTTAATGTGTGTAGTGTAACCCTTTTTGGATAGAATTGGCGTGGATAAATCAAGAATTGAACCTAATTCCTTATCGATTTGAGGATTTGAAAATGTAGGAAAGCAACTGATTGGTGTGATTACTTTGCCTATTACAATTGGAATGGCTACATTACAAACTCCTATTCATGTCATACCTCACAACCTTTCGTACAATCTTCTTTTAGGAAGACCTTGGATTCATGAGATGCATGCAATGCCTTTGACTCTTCATCCTATCGTGAAGTATGTCTATAACAATAAAGTATACCAAATTGAAATGGATCCCAAGCCTGAAAGTTTCTTACAAGTTGAGAAAGGAATGACAAGTCCTCTGAACACATTAATTCCAACTTCGAACATAGAACCTATGAAAGAAGACAAACAAGAGATGGAAAAAGTGTCGAAGCTATTAGAAGACGATTGGGGTTCCTTAGATTTCATAACATTCATGGGAGAACACAAGATCATAAAAAAATATTTTGAAAAGGAAAAATAAAAAGCGATAATGTCAACACAAAATTCGGAAGACCCTTTGAAAGCATCCACTTCAACCACTTTAGAAGAAAAGATAGAATACACAACAAAATTTGATGAAGCTAATTATGAAAAACCACCGACTCCAAAAGAAATAAAAAATATTTATGGAAAAGGTTATGAATTTATGAAACAACTTGGATATAGTGGAAAAGGATGTGGTGCTAGAGAACAAGGTATTTGTGTCCTTATAGAGCCTAACACATGAGAAAATACTAGTGGTCTTGCTTATTGCCTCTCGAAACAAACAAACAAGCCTTCACTCAATATCAACACTCTTACAAAAGACTCCCCTAATATAACTTTAACATTAGTGCATCTTGAAATGATAAACACTAGTGGTCTTGATTATTATCCTTTGAAAGAAACAAAGAAATCTTCGCTTAATATCAATGTCATCACACAAAGCACTCTTAGGACATGTCTTAGTAATTATTCAAATTTGATAGATTTTACACCCTCCTGTAAAGGAGAGTAAGAATTCTTGCAATCTAAAGAGTCTTGCGTAAGTATGACATCTTGTACTAAGCAAGAGCTATCTTTGTCACAAAATAAAGGACCATCCTCTACTATTGATCAGGAGAGTATCTTGTCGAGACTCCTCCAGTATTGTTTGATATCTCTCCCTCCAAGAACATGAATTTTTTTTTACTACAAGAGTTCATTTTGTGCATATCATAGAGTTCATGGTCATTCTACTAATTAATGTAAGGCTTTGAGTAATCAAATTCAACATCTTAAGGGTTGTGGTGCTCTTCCTTGTGTTGAGACACCGAGTCCCTCTAATGGATACTGACTTTCAAATCTCTCATCAATCACCTCATCTCATCCTTGTCTTACACTAAGTGGGGGCAAGGAGTTAGGTTATCCTTGTCCTCGTATGACACTTTTTGTTGTCTTTTTTGGCTAGTTGACCGCCTTCCATGTATATATATAAGAGCAAGCTTGGGATGTGGACGACATGCCTTAAGTTGGCTTGTATGTGACATACTTAGTTTTTGGAAACCCTTTTTCATGATGTAGCTTATTGGAAACAAATGACTTGGCATGGGGATTTCCAAATAAGCTCTCGTGTCCTTTTGAAATTTAACATTTGCTACTTTAAAGTAATTGCTCACAACATGGTGTTTAGAAGTTTCTTTAAAGTGGGGGAATACATTGACATTATTCTTTTGCATTTCAATTACAACTCATGTTTCATTGTGTAGTCTTCTTCATGTGATGTGTCTTTCTCTTTGTGGTGACATTCGGTATGATGTTCCTTAAGAGCGTGATCTCTCTTAGCATACTATATTCCTCTTAGTGGCTTAATGCGACACACTACATCCCCCAAGTTGTGAATCTTCTATTCTTTGATTGGTCCTCTCTTGGAGACATTAGGCACGATGTTCCCTAAGTTGAGACCGTACATGAACCAAGAAAAACTCCTTTGAACATACCTTAAACTATTTTTCATTTACAATAATCATTATAATACACTTTGCCAGCTTGTGGGTCCATCCTGTTTGTTCATGGGTGTTAGCATACAAAGTTTTGCTTGCCTCATGGATCCTATTGTTCATGTTGTGTGGCATCTTATTGAAATTATCAGGAGGTATAGCTTTGATATGGTTAGCGTATGGGATCTGAACTTAGGCGTGACTTTCCCATAGCCACTTGCTTGTATGTGTGAGTGCATATCGGTCACGTGTGTATTTGTCTCACCTTTTTGGATGCTCACCCAACGGGCAATTTCCATTTCCTCAGAGTGAGTGTGCATTTTGTACCCTTTTTGGATACTCACCCAATGAACAACCTCAAGTTCCATTGCCTTAGAGTGAGCATGTGTTTTAGAAAAACAAGCTTAGATCTGATCCACAACGTGCAGGATAAACGGTCGAAGCTTGATCCGCCTTTTCTTTTTTTGTCTTTCATCTTTATGTCTTTGGCATTAAACGTTTGTGTATCTCAATGTTGCATATCATACACCTTGTGTGTGTCCCTTTGTGCTTATGTTGGTTGGTCACAGGATCTTGGATCTTGGGGGCTTGGCCACCCCCTTGATCTTTGTCATTTTATACCATCCACATTGGTACACTTGAACCCCTCTTAAATGTCTACTTTAGTGCAAGTCTGAAGCAAGTTCCTCCTCTCACTAAAGTGGGGGCTAAATATAGTGTAGGAAAAAGTATCCCTTTTTCACACTTAATTTGGAAATAATTAATATTAAACTAAGCCTAATGTTGCCTTGATTTAGTGTTGTATCTTGTTTTACACATTCACATTAAGTTTAGGGCCCTTTTAAATTGAATGGACTTGATTGTGCCTTATTTAGGGTGTTGTAAAGTGTATCTTTACACTTTCACACTAATCTAGGGCTTTATTAATTAATTGGACTTATTTATGCTTTAATTGGTCCTATTTTGCATCCATAAGCCTTATTAAATGTATTTTTGAAGGATAATCCTGACATTTAACAAATAACCAATCACAATTCAATGTTTTGGGTCATGTGTTCCAGATCTGGTGATCTGGGACTCATATGCTACCTTGGGCGTATGAGTCCCACCTAGGTCTTGGGCCTTTATTTCAAATTGCACATTAAGCAAGATACTCCTAGAAATCTGTGTACTGAGTTTTAGCTACTGGGACTCATATGCCACAATTGGCGTATGAGTCCCACTTTAACTTGGACCTAATTTAAATCAAATTCTTGGTGGGATTTTATTATCCTAGATTTGATGTCAGCTTGTAGTATTGTAATTTCGGAACATTTGGCATAAATAAGTATAAATACAAGCTTATTTCACATAATTTCTCCTAACAAGACCTAACAATCAAGATTCAAGCATCCTAAGACTTCACAAGAGCATTATAGAGTATTCAAGAGCGTTTCTAAGGAATTAAAGGGCAACTTTGTAGAAGATTGTTGCAGAAATTCAAGATCCATTATCATGTCAAGGGCTTGATCCATCATGCATGTGGTTTTGAGCTAATGTTGTGATGCATTATCCAAGATCAATTCAAATATTCAAAGGCGTTATCTTTCATCAAGAATCATTATCAAGACCTACATCCATTGAGGCCACTTCATGCTTGTTTGCAGATCTACAAGGTTTCAAATAAGGTTCTATTGTTTCATCTTATGTTTCATGTTTCATTCATGCTTCATTTCTCATCAAGGTTTGATTACCAAAATGGGGTTTGACCAAGGCAAACCCCCATTCCCTAACAAAACAACACTTTTTCTCTCTCTTTGTGTGATTACAGGTTCATAGGTTGAAGAAAAAGTGGATTTCAAGCCTTCAAAAGTACCAAAATGACAAAGTTGCAAAAGTTGTCAAGGCTCACAAAAATTAGATCTATA
Organism: Sequoia sempervirens; assembly: GCA_007258455.2. Taxonomy (NCBI): domain Eukaryota; kingdom Viridiplantae; phylum Streptophyta; class Pinopsida; order Cupressales; family Cupressaceae; genus Sequoia; species Sequoia sempervirens. The sequence goes on from VDFB02115998.1 coordinate 9,831, forward strand.
TCAAGATATCCAACTTATTTACATGTTACCAGTGGGAAAGTTCTTATTTAATCCATATTTAGAGCCTCACAAAGTTTTGCTTCAAATTTTTTCTCTTGGGACACTTCACGACAAAATGGGACACTTTGCAATAGTCTGGGCGTATGAGTCCCAGTACACTATTTTTACCAGTCTTTTGCAGATCCAGATCAGCCACTGTGAGATTCTAGTTCCTGCCCAAATTTCCTAGAATGGGACTAAATCATCCATTCTGGCGTATGAGTCCCTGTGAGCTTCAAACAACAAGATTTCAGGGTTTCGGGGTTGGTTTTAACCACATCACTCTTCTAGGTACCCCTCTATTCATTCTCAATTTGTTATCCTGATTTTTAGTTCCATTTCCCAGGTCATTTAGTTAGGTTTTCACAATACTTTAACTTCATTTCTTTCTAAGAATTAGCTTAATGGTGAAACCCTTTTGACTTTAATCACACCCCAAGGACACTTTATTGCAAATCTCTTTCCCTAATCCCATCATTAGATTGAGATCTTTAGGGTTTCCTTGAATGAATTAAGAGTGAAATAGGTCCCTCAGTTCCATCTTTCAAAAGGTGGAATCCTATTTCCTATGGTTAATATGAAATAATTGACTAACTTCCATGTATTGTAGGTTAATTCATGAAAAAACATTTTGATAATCTATGCACACCAACTATGTTACATATACATAAATATATGATTGTATGTACACACACACACACACATATATATAAGGATATGTATATATATATATATACATATACATATACATACAATCGTAGTATTTATAATAGAAATACAAAATTGCTACAAGATATTCAAAACATAACAAAATAGAACAAATTCCTATATATTTTTATAATTACAATTTTCCTATAGAATATTTCTTGTAGATAAAAACACTTTCTAGAACACTTTAGATTTCATTTTTGCTGAAAATAAGGAATAAAATCAGGTGTTCTTAGCTGCAAATAGGGTTTATATTTATATGAATTCTTGATTTGTTCAAGGTTATGGTATAAAACTTGGAATAAAAACAACAACTGGGAATTTTATGTTCACTATCTCATAACTTACTCATATTTTTTGATTTAGTAATCTAATATGCTATATTTATTTATACATACATACTAAAACCTAGGAAATAGGGGTGGTCCACCTTTTATGAGATGGAACACATAAGGGGTTTAGGACCTTCCTTATTTTGCTATATTTCATTCAAGGAAACCCTAGAGATCTCAATCAAGGGATGGAATTAGGGAAAGAGATTTGCAATAGGGTGTCCTAGGGTGTGATTAAAGATAAGAAGGGGGTTCACCACTAAGCAAAGGCTTAGAAAGAAAAGTAATGAAAGTAACATGCAAAACCTAACTATATGACCTAGAAAATGAACTCAAATTAGAATAGTAAATTGAGAATGAATAGAGGTGCACCTGGAAAACTGAAGAGGCTTGAAACAAGGTTTGCAATCCTAGAATTATTACTTTTGATGCACACTAGGACTCATACACTAGTTGGGGTGATTTAGTCACAGTTTAGGGTTTCTAGGTAGAAACTGGAATATCACAGTGACAAGTCTGAATCCTCTAAAACCTGGAAAAAGTGCTATACCAGGACTCATACGCCCAAGGTGGCGTATTAGACCTGTTCTACTTTTTCAAAAAGTTAGGATTTGAATATGTTCTCCAATATATGCACTTCCTTCTTATGTCTTCCAAGCTTCGCTTCCGGATCTGAACCTACTAAAATTTGTAAAATAAAGTATTGTGTTGATTTGCTTATGGGGGGTTTGCCTTGGTCAAACCCCTAGTTTGGTAATTAAACCTTGATGGAAAAAATAGATCTTGAGAGTAAATATGTGTGAGAGTCCTAATCTTAAGCGCATCTAAGATTAAGATATCTAGAGTGCAATGAAACCCTGTCCTAATGTGCTAGAATAGAATGCATGAATGAAACATGAAGATAATGACTCACTTTGGGAGATCTCTAATCACCCTAATAAGACACAATAATGCATGTACCTTCCTTTAGGCTGAAAGTAGAGTGATAATGGAGGATGGAATCACTTAGGAAACAAGTCATTAGGCTTGATTCAATGGCTAGTTGCATCTCCCCAACCTAGAATCCATCATGATTCTCCATAGACAACCATCGTCAATCCTTGAAAATTCTAGATCTTGACTTGAAAGTGAGCTTGAAGACCTGCAAAACTAATATGATGTTGCTCCAAGACTTCAACTTTATGTGCTCCTTGCTCTTGAATGCTCTTTTGAAAGTATGCTTGAGTGCTCAAGTTGATATTATGAATGCTTTAGGTGAAACTTGCTAGATCTTGTCAAATAATGATTTAAAACCTTAGTTATATAGGCATCTAATCTAATTTACCATTTATTAGATCCTAAATACCGACATTAACCAAAAATTTGAATTAAAAACCTTAATTTCTTGCTTGAAAACCCTAAAAAAGGGCCACCCAAGACTCATACATCCAAGGTGGTGTATGGGTCCCACATAGGGGGACTCATACACCCAAGGTGGCGTATGAGTTCCACTCTAGATTTTTGGGGTAAGCAAATGTCGAGTTGTTAGAAAATTGAATATATTTGTTGATTTTGTCTAGATTTCAATCGAAATAAGCTTTGGGATCCAAAATAAAGGGTCTCAGGGGCCTATTAATGATGATTTAGAGGGTCATGAATGAAAGGGTACTAAAATAGGTCCAAAATAAGTGTGAAATTGTACCATCTCCAAGAAGGGAGTACAATTTTCTACACTACATTTATCCCCCACTTTAGCGCCCATATGACACTACATGCATATGCAAGCTAAAGGAATCTGAACAGTAAACTTTATCTCATAAAAGGATACTCATATGGATCCATTCACAAAAATGGGAGAATTAAGCCCCCATTGTAGCTATCTGCAAAACTACAATGTTAGGAACCGCCTCCTGCTAAACCAATTCATTAGTCATTCAAAAATCCTCTAATTATCTAACTTCTTCTAGAAATCAAATTTGAGGGTAGATATATGCCCCCCTTGATTCTGCTTGCTTTATGGAGGTGGAATCAAGGGGGTAGTCTAACTGCATCGAATTGCATAAGTCGCATCATAGTGTATTACCAAGTACATACTTGATGCAAGAGCATCCCAGGTTTCAAGCAATCTTGCATCAACCAAAATATTTGCAATCATGTTTTCTTGCATTTAGTGAGTGTTGTGCAGTTTTTTGCACATGCCACTTTGAAAGTAAGGACCCTCTTTAAGCTTTGCTTTTGGTTTCGGCCTTTGATTTTGAGGATTTAGATTGCCTTGTACGAGCCAAATGTTTATCTTGCTTGCCTTTAAGTGATTCCCCTAAAGTTGCACTTTGAAATCTTAAGTTTTGGATGAAGTTTGGGTTTTACTCCATTTCGGGGATTTTACTTGCTCACGTCCTAAGAATTTTTTCGGTTAGCTCAAAAGCCTAAAAGCGAAGTGAATTAACCTCCTGATTCGAAATCACGGGACTTTAATGAGTGCCTAGATCGGATTTTTCCGAAATTCTATTTTTCTTCGGGTTTTCAGTTTCTTCGGCTTGTCTTGTCATTGCATTTATGATCACTCGTACGAATTGTGAGGGATGTATTTAATCAATTTTTGGGGATTTTCTTGCCATTATGCTTCATCATTTGCGTTCTTTTGAGTTGGGGTGTTCAATCTTGTGGTGCTTGGCTGAATTTGGCGTGCTGAACCTTCGAATTGTGAGATTTGATAGTTGTTTTCTGGGTGTCAGTGTTTTCAAAACTTGCTCGAGCATTCAGGATTGTTGTCTATCATTGCTATAATCGGTTTCCATTTCATCAAATGGTATGTACGTAGTTCCTATCTTTTGATTGATGAATGTGAGTGGTCCTTTGGCGTTCTAGATATGCTCAGAGTTCAAATTTTTGTGTGTTTGGGTATTCTGAAGCTAGGGTTGCATGATGTTGATTAGATTGATGGTTCCCCAAGCAAGTTTCATGCTTTCTTGTGGGCCATGATTATACTTTGAAATCTAGCAGTTGAGTAACCTAAACCCTGAGCTTGTATGTGCGTCAATGATAGATCTTTAGGGTTTCATACCTAGGGCATCGCCATTCCCTTTCGATTTGCTTTAAGAGGAGCTTTAAGTTCAATGAAAATAAATAAGAGGTTCAGGTCAAACTTGTTGTAGGCCCAAATTCCTCAAATTTGTGATCGTTCAATCAATTTGATCGAAATCATGAGAAAATGTCGATATTCGGGTTTTCTTTCAATTTTGGGATTTTCCTACACTGGTGGATTTTCCCGAGTTTCCTCATCCCCTCCATTTTCCTGGAATGTGTTGAGAATCCAAAATCTTGCCTTCTTCACGGATTTCCGTCGATCCCGGATTTTCCTGATTTCTCCTTCGTCCCTTCATTTCCCCGAAGTTCATATGGTATTGTTATTTTCACAGAATTCCAGTCCGACTGGATTTTTCTGAATTCTCTGGAGAGCTTTGTGGAACTTAGAGATTGGATGAGATAGATGACTTTAATGATGAATGCTTAACATTCCATTCTTTTAATTGATAAATTACACAATGTTGTATGCATCCTTTCTTCGTTTTGATGATCTATTGTTGATTTTTGTGCCTTCTTTGGGAAAATCTGCCTGGTCTAGAATTTTATGAAGTTCCTCCCAGACTGGTTTTCCCTGGAGAGCTTGGAATCCCAAACTTCTCAGTTTGGTGGTTTATAGTGGATTTGATGGTTTTATTATGATTTTGAGCTAACACTTTGATAAATATCTTATCAACAATTGGATTTTCATGTTAGTATTTGATGGATGCAGGCTGAATCTAGCAAGGCAACGACTGGAATGGATAAGGGTGATATGGAGGGATCTTCCATCTCAGAAGTAGAAAGAGTTAAATTGGACATAAAGAATAGGATTCCAGAAAGTAAGATAGCCTCTGTCTGGTCTGAAGTTTCAGACACAAATGTAGGTCGATGGGACTATGAGGATTTTAAAGCAAGAATGGCACAAAAAGATCTTCCAGTGCTGGCCAGGAGATTAATGGAATCAGGATTATCTCATGTAGCAGAATTTCCACCCACGGTTTAGTGTTATGAGTTGGTGTTGGAATGTGTCAGACACTATGACATAGATTCACAAAGGATAGTCAGTCCTCAAGGGAGAGTATTGGCTAATCTTAACCCTGTCTCTATTGCACAAAATTTTTATATGCCAGAAAAATCACATGTAGTAGCATTCAATATGGAGGCGGCTAAGAGGTACTATGAGGAGGATACTGTTAAGTCACAATAGGTTATCAATTCTTGGCTTGAGAAGCCAAAGTCTCATTTCTCAAAACTGCCTAAGCAGTTGCACAGGGCAAAGTTTAAACAAGAAGTCTATGATGCCATCACATTGCTTAGCAGGGTGGTAGGCCTGAAGAGTGCAGGTATGTTCAAGAATTGGATGGTCCATGTTGTTGTGAGGATGGAGCAGGAAAATATTAACTATCATTGGGCAGGTGTTATAAGTAGGGTGATTCATGAACAAATGTGTAATGTGCTACAGACCAAGACATTCACCATGACTTCCTATTTAGTGTATGCACTTGCAAGATTTCATCCCTATAAAGGATTGAGCACAAGAGGAGTATTTGGATAGGATGTAATTTATGAAGTTTATCCTCAATTGCACTTAGGAATCCCAAGTTACAGGAGGGTGAATGATGCATTCACCATGCACATTACTAGACTACTCCAAGGTGTAGAGCACGTGAGAATATCATATGATGCTAAGGAGCTGATCAAAAGGTATGGGGCCTAGTTTATACAGTTTCCCACCTTCTCCTACATAAGAATAGATGGTTGTCAGAGGGCTCCATACAGGCTTCCAAGGTACCCCACAGACCATGTTATACTTTTGGAGGTTACTAGGAAAATATGTGAATTTGATGCCATTGTAAAGAAAGATAAGCATAAAACTAGATTTGGTGGAGATTTTCCTCTAAAGATAGGTACTGGCGAGGTATGCCCTTCAATTAATTCAGCCTATGCTTTTGATGAGGAAATGAGCACTCTTGGGTTGTCTTACCATTCCAAAAGGTTGGGTTTTGATATCACTGGTGAAGCACAAAAGAAAGCCACCAAAGAATACCACCACAGAGATGACATAGAGGACTACTGGGCTAATACCAAGGATGAGTTCGAGGTAAGAAAGAAGAAATACTCTAGACTCTTAGTTGATGTGGTCTGAATGTATAGTGTGAAAATGGTTCCTGATCAAGTGGAAGATGATGGTGATTTAATCCAAAGTCACGACTATGAGCCAATCAAGGATAGGTCAATTGGAGAAGTAGACTGGCTGGAAGAAGAAAAAAATGAATTAGAAAAAATCATGAACCCTATGACGAAATACACCAAGTTGTGGCTCAAACATAAGGTGTGGGAGCTTGAAAGTGAAGGTGTGCCATGCACCTATAATCTGATGGGGAATCTAAAATCCCATTCCACTTCTAAGGATTCAACTGAGGAAGACCCTAAGCGAAAGACCAAGTTGGATTCTCCGTTTAAGATTAAGATCAAAGGTCCTCAAGTAGAAGAGTAGGAGAAACAAAGGAAACCAAAGGAAAAGAAGAGGACTACTACTTCAAAGACAAAAAAACCTATAGAGGAAGAACCCGGTGAAGGAGAATAAAAGGACGGTGCCCCAACACCTAAAAGGAGGAAGATAACAAGGGGTTCAAGAAACAAGGGTGGACCTTCCAAGGAGAAAGGTGAA
>VDFB02115999.1:0-47757 GCA_007258455.2 Sequoia sempervirens
AGGATATTGTGTTCTTATGAATGGATTTCTCAAATAATATTTAAGGTTAAATTATTTATTTGTAATCCAACCAATTTTAATTGTTCCTATATTTTCATGACACTACATTTTTACTCCATAATCTTAATAATGGACCTTGTCCTAGACATCCTAGAGATAGCTATACATTATGGCTAGGAGACTGTCCCCTTGAAATCTATATTTATAGTAAGGAAAAAGAACTATATATCATAGAATGAACTATATATTTAGTAAGAAGGTATGTTATATTCAAATTTCACACTTTATGTATGCATGTTTTAGAATTATAGGTAAATTCTTAATAAATTTTGATATTATAAGGAAATTTTTGGGTTAATCTAGAGGAAGGGTCCTTTGGCTTAAAATAGTCTTCACTAGATTTCTTACATTAATTAAAGAGTCATGTTAGTGTCCTAGGATCTTCATATGATTGAAATGTTTTAAATGGGAAATTTTCTTTTGTAAAGTCATATCCCAAGGTCATAAGATTGTGCTTTTTGACCTCTTGTAAGGATTTGTACGTATAATTTTCCTAAAGCATCTTGACCTTGTCAAAAGCATACAAAGCAAAAAATTAGGGAAAAATATTCTAGCCTACTATGAAACACAATTTTGACAACATAGTTTATAAAACATCAGTCCACACTCATTTATTATTCTTTGGTTTTCTACCCTTAAGAACATTAGGCGGGAGTTTGAATTATTTCCAACACTCTGGATACTTTGATACAAAATAATGAAAATATTCACTATACAAAAATGATAGGTGCTAAATTAGGCATAATTGACATCGCCTTATATATCCCAGACAAATTACATTAACTTCCAAAAGTCAGCACTAAAGTTGGCGTTAACTAACACTGACTAAAGCATCAACTAATGAATCAAAATTTAAAATTTAAAACTTTCCTGCGTGAAGGAAGAAATCAAATGACAAAAAAGGGAAAAACGTCCACCTTGAAGCGAGGGGGCACTTCTTGACATCTAATGAAATTCATTTTAAGTTTGTGATGACACCATAGGTAAGGTTACAATTTTTTTGGTTGATTCATGATTGTTTATTACACTCTTTGTATTACATTTGAATTAGGTGATTGTTTACTGTTCATGGCCTAACTAGTCCATATAACTAAAATTGTCTCATGTTATAAATTGTAGAAACTTATTTGAAGCCAACAAAAGAATTTACCCATTTCAGCTTTGGCTCAAAATATTATAGCACGTAGCAAGGATTCCTTTGTATTCTTTCCCTAACTTGAGTATCAAGGAAATAGTTAATTGTTTGGAAAATCTAGGAAATGGGTTGGTCATTGCTAAGCAACTGCTAAAAGTAAATGTAGAAACTACTTGGTTTTGCCCAGCCGCACCATAGTCACTGATGCCATGAAAAATTCATAAAAAATTGCATTATGAAAGAGCTTCCATGATAAGGTTATCAACCTTAAGAAAACCCAACGAATATAGCTTCCCACAAAACAAAACTTTCATACCACAAACTCGCCGAAAACTTGCATACCTGATAGTGTGTACTTTTTTTGCCTCCATAGACTAGATGAAAATAATTTTCCCTAGGTCACCTCAAAATGTCAAGTAATGGAGGGAAGTGAGCATTGTCTGCAAACTCTAGCCACAATGAGGTAATTCATTGTCAATTTATAGATTTGTAAATGTTTTCATTGTTTCTTTGAATTTTACTTGTTAGTTTTTTATTTCTAAATTTAAGAGAAGAAATTTAATTTAAATATATATATAGGGACATGAGACTGACAAAGATAAAGAGGAATTGGCCTCCATATTGGGGGTAGAGGTGGTGAACAAATTGGTTAATATGGACTAGACAACACTTGTCAAATACATAGAAAAATAATCTATTAACACCCCTCAAATATTGCAAACAAATCAATTGTGTAAAGGGAATCAATTGATTCCCCAACCAATCCTAGATTGAGCAAAAGATCCAGGAGGAAATCAGTGGTAGTAAACTCTAGGAATGTGGAATAGGGAGTAGAGACTTCCACTCTTGGGATGCAAACTTCTTCCACCACACCATGTTTTCAATCTTGCATTGGTAGCTACAATACGAAGATAGAATACAAGGTGGCTTAAGGGGAAGTCGTAATGATGGATGCTCACAAAATGTTTGTGAGTAGGTTGAAGGAATCATGCCTTCAATAGTTAGAAGACCATCTAAACTTTCTATTCTCAACTAGATACCCATGCATCTGAAAAAAGCAGTTATCCAAGACATGGAGAATGATTTTGGCACAAGTTGTTCTATAAAGAAGATAAAGCTACGAATGTCTCAAAATTTCAAGAGATTTCGGTGCAACCAAACAAAGAAGATAAAAAAATTCTTCTTGAGCTAAGGCAGAAAAAAGGCCAATTGATGTAAGTGTAAAAGTATGGAGAGATCTTGTAAAATCATATGAGAATTCCGATGCACGAAGGAAGTCTAGTGAGGAGAGTATATAGGCCTTTTAATTTTATCATATGATTATATCAAATTTATTAAATGATATTTAAATTTTATTTGTGCATAGTTAAATTGAATTAGTATATGTTTCAAGAGAAGGCCTCCAAGGCTAGGCTTGAGAAACTGTGTGTCATGCATTGCACTGGCCAGAAAGGTTTACAAGCCTTGATCTATACATTTGTAAGTATATTTAATATGTTAAATGATATTCTTTTATTTCGTTGGAAAAAGTAAATAATTGCATATTAATTAGTTTAACTAGCCCATGTGCCATGTTTTGACAAGAGGATAAGTATGGCCACCATCCAAAGCAATTTGAAAAGAATATGTTTTTGATAAAGGAAAAAATGGGTTTTACAAGGACCCGAAACAACATTGTTTACAAAGAAAAGAAATATAAAACATCAAAGAACCAATCAAAAAGAAGGCTACAGCAAAGAAGCAGGACAGTAGCCAGGAGCCAAAAGCCAAAAAAAGCCAGCAAGAAGCCAATACCCAACCCAACCAAAGCTAACCTAAAGACTTCAAAGTAGTCAACTGCCTCATTCCTGGCTATACCCATGATATCATCTAGAAATTCCCGATTCGGCTTAAAATAGTGGTCATTAGGATTGACGTCTCTAGGGAATCTAGGTCTATTATGTCTATTAGTGGCAGGGTAGGAGGAATTAGATTCCTCAATAGCAATATGATCATAGGAATTATCTTCTAGAGAATTCTTTGAATAAGAAACCAACTTATTCATGGGGAGGTCCTTATTTCTTTTAGTCTCTTGAGTTGTACCGTTAGAGGTTTTCACAATGCACCCTTTTTTGTTCGAGGGTTTCTTGTTAGGGGTTTTCTTATTTTTCTTACTAGATGAGGGAGTTTCTTCCTCATCCAACTTAGTATTAGAATATGGATGGAGGAGTTATCAATAGTTGAGCTTCAATAGCTTAGTTGGATATTGTTGTGTTAATATGTCAATTTCCATCTCTTGTGTTGAGTTGTTTATTGATGCATAAGATGAGTAAATAGAGCTCAAATATTATGATTACAAGATTATAGTTTATGTGCATGAATAAATAGTAGAAGGATTTAGATGAACTCAATTCATTTGACTTTATGCCTCTTGGCAGGCATTCCTCTTGAATATCTAATATCATGTTCTTGAGACTTCCCTGTAGCTTTTACTTTTCGTTGTTTCCTTTCCTCTTCATTGTTAGACTCGTCTCCTTTTTCCTTATCTGCATTTCTACCTTCGGCTTCTAATTCATCCCATGTTTTGCATTCCTCCTCTTTAGAATATTCTTCTTCTTCATCCTCCTCTCACTCCACAAGAGATTCATCTTTTGAACCTTCCTCATCTAATTATGATTCCTCTTCTACATCAGAGGGTTCATATCTTTGATCTGATTCTTCTAAATTATTAGAATCAGAATCACTAGCTTCCATATTCAAAAATTCCCAACAAACATCTTCAATAAATTTATCAGGATCATTAGTAATAGTCTTCAAAATTGGATACCAGTTCAAGTCCATTATGCTTTCATAATACTTTATATCTATGGAGTTCAACTATTCCTTGATGCTATCAAGTGAAGATTAAGGAATGGCGTCAATGCGAGTACATCCTGCTTGAAGTATTTGAAAATAATATCCATATCAAATTCCTTTTTCCCAAGTCATACTCTCTCAAGATTAACAATCTCAATCTCACTAATAGTGATTACTAAGAAAGGTAAATCCATCAACACTACCAAACAATTTACTGTAGGAACAATAAGCGAGGCTTTGAAAGAACTCATGAAAGCGAGCTCTATAAATGGTATACATCAAGCTCTGGTTCAAAATATTTTAGATGGGGTGCTCCCCACTGGCAGCTCTCTTACTAACTTGACGGTGAAACTTTGTATTGATTTTTTATTTTCCTTGTCTCCCTCTTGTTCTTTTATCGTTCATTCTAGGATCGCCCACGGCATTTTCTTTCCTTCCTAAGTACGGACACATCCATTACACAAGCATAAAAGTGGAGATCCTTGGAATTAACATGCTTGGTTCCCATGCCATGACATGGTTATGCGAAATGAAAATGGAAACACAAAGGCGAATCATCTCCTTCTTGTTGGGTTTGGAAGGAATGCGTAGCACAATGTTTTTTTGATACATGATATCCAGCTCTCTATCTTCTTCTCTCATGGTTGAATACCGAAATTTAGTATGTACATGCCGCACCTGATTTCCAATCATCTTTCTTTATATTCCACCAAATGATGGCCTAATCCACATGTCTCTGGGATTTAATCATTTGTACCACATGGTTGATGTGCTTTGAAACCTTACATCTAAAGGAAATTTCCCTAACATAAATACTACTAGGGAATTTCAATGTTTCCATTGTAGTTGGCATTAAAGATGGTACCTGCAACATTGAAAATTATCCTTATATAAGAATTCCCTCCATCTTGTTGTCTTATAACACTCTGGATGGTGGCTACATGAAATATGATTTTGACTCCTCTTCTACATCAGAGGGTTCATATCCTTTATTTGACTCTTCTAAATTATAAGAATTAGAATGACGTCAATGCAGAGTACATCCCTCTTGAATTCTTTGAAAATAATAGCCATATCAAATTCCTTTTTCCCAAGTCATACTCTCTCAAGGTTAACAATCTCAATCTCACTAATACTGATTACTTACAAAAGTAATTCCACCAACTCTACCAAATAGTTTACGATAGGAACAATAAAAGGGGAGGCTTTGAAATGAACTCCATGAAAACCAAGCTCTCTAAATGGTATACCAAACTCTATCTGAAAATATTTTAGATGAGTCTCCTCCCATAGCTCTCTTACTCGCTTGAAAAATCCTTCAAACTCTATATTGATTTTATTTTTCTTGTCCCTCTCTTGTTGGTCTTCCTCAATTTCATCAGGATCATACATTGACCTTCTTTCCCATCATAAAGTTTGGAAAACATCCATTACCTCCACATAAAACTGGTTATGTTTTCTCACTTTTGTTATCTTAGAGGGCCCTCCTTGCGGAAAAAGTACTCACCCAAGAAAATGACTCAACCGATAACACTCCCATTGATGGCATTTCCATCTAGGACGCAAAGCATAGATGCCCCGGAATGTAGGCTTTAGTATCATACGATTGGCTTTGATGAGATGGGCAAAATGGTCTGCTTGATAAGATTTTGACTCCTATGAACGAGGCCGTTAGTGCTTTGGTGGCGAAGGGCAGAATCCCCATCTATTTGTTCGGTGCGAAGTCGGTCGTGCACCTTTACATAGGTTTTAGTAGAAGTGGAAAGTATGCCATGGGCAGGTTTTACTAATGCTTTGGACACTGCTTGAGAATTGAAATTATGGGCGGAGCTAGTGGGGTTGACATCTAACCATTTGTCGCTATAGCTAAGACTTGTCCAAAGTGGGAGGACTCAACAAATGATTGTTTCGCCATAGGGTTGTTCTTGGGAAGCAGCGAACACGAGCAGGCGGCAGGGCGGGATCCGGGCGTTCGGGGACTGAAGTTTTGGCGAAGGCTTTGCGGCGCGCGCGCTGGGATTCACGCTATCGCCGGGGCTTCCTAAGCATTTTCAATTTTATCAATTTTCTCCTACTAAAGTTCAACATTAGGTAACCTTTCCCTTGATTTCCTTGATTTCCACATAATGCACTTTGTGGGATGAAATAAAACTAGGACATTGGGCATCTAGTTTCAAAATCTAATCAGGAGTGTGTTTGTGGTAAAATGAACTCGTTAAGAAAAGTTAAGAAACAATTCGACCCCACGCATGTGCTTGGCATCTTTTGGTGATATAGTTTTCATGCAAACATTAGTCTTTTGGTTTTGAAGTACTCTTAGAGAAAGGCATGTTCTTCACTATCTTGGTCTTGTAAACAAAGTCCCTACTAGGTTCATTTAGGATCAAATAAAAAACTTCATTCATCCAAACTTTTATCATCTCCATCTCATAAACAACTTTGGAGCTTTGGAAACATCATTATCTAGACTTGGGTATGTCCTTAAACCAAATCAAAATCATTTGTTTAGTTAGGTGTGTTTGGATGAATCCTTCCTCACACACATAGTTAGATTATCACCTCTTTTGAATGAGTTCATTCTAAGATAACATCTAACATCTTAGGGTTTACAAGTTCATTATCCAATAAAACCAATCAAAATCATAATTCCTAAAGTTTAGCATTGATCCAAGGTTCCTAAACATTCAACACCCATATCATTCACCCCATTTGTCCTTCATCTCAACAAGCTCCCTGTCTATGGGAACTATCAAGAACCCCTAGTTAGACCACTAGGGTATAAGGAGAAGTACCATTGTGATTTTCACAAAACAAAGGGAAAAGCAACATCAGATTGTATTCAACTCAAGAATCACATCCAAGACCTCATTGATAAAAGGATAATCACTATTGGGGATAACGATGAAGATGCAACCACTGGTGATAGCATTGATAATCTCCGCACCACAATTTTTGAAAAAAATGATCAAGATCTATCCATCAAAGATCACATTGAATATTTTTTTATCTCATCTGAAGATCAAATTAACATATATCAAGAGTCACTTTTCAATCATGATAAAAATTTGTCAACAATACCAAACAATGATCCAATTGAAGAAATGTCAACATCACTTGACCCTATGGTTGAAGACATTGATAATCCCTTTGCCACAATTATTGAAAACAATGTTCAAGATTTCTCCACTAATGAGAACATTGAAGATGTTTCTACCCCATTTGATGATCAACTCACCATACATCAAGAGCCACTTTTTGGTGATCTATTTCAAGGAGTGTTAGAATTATTTGATCCTAGATTGACATAATCCACAACCCATCGACCATTGGTCATGTTGAAAATGTCTCTACATCACCTAATGAATTAGAGGACATATCTCAAGTTTTCACTCCAAAACATGATCAAAATCTTTGACCAAGGTCTAGCAGTGGTCCTTTGCAAGACATGTTGGCCCCCTTCATCCTCATGGTTACAAATACTCAAGGAACCCTTAGCTCAACATCTGATCGAAGTCCACTCAAATATCAAGAGGATATTGAACCATTGACCATGACTAATTATGATGTCCAAGAACCCTTTGTAAGTAGACCATCCTTTGAAACTGACCCATGTCAAGAACTTGATCCAAAGCATGTCAAAAGCAATCCCAAAATTAATCAAGATCAAGAATTTGTATCTCTAAGATACTGCAATGATCTAATGGATAATCTCCTATCTATACAAGATGATCATATCCACATAGCACATACTCCTCCATCTACCCTTGAGATTCTTTCTTTGGATGGACACATAGATGATCTTAATTCAAGACAGGATTCCTTTACTCCTAATATTATTACACGAAAAGAGCAAGTTATTGATTCCTATAGTCAAATTAAGTTGTCAACATTGGGATCAAATATATCCCAAATTGACACCGAGGACATCATGTATGAAGATATCCAACATTATCCACTCAAAGAAACAAGTCAAATAGAATAGGATATTCTAGAGTCATTATAGTAACAAATTGAAATAATGCCATCTGTAGTGGTCATTTATCAGAAAATGCTTACAGAACATGACATCTCAAAACAAGCAGAATCAAAGAACAAAGGTAATACTACAATCAAATATTGGGGGAAACTATGTCTCAAGCAAACGTCAACATAGGGAGCACAAAGAATCCTTATGGTGAAACCAATGCCAATACTACAACTAGCCATGTCATGAATCTTCATCCATCCATCACTCCATCCATGAATTGGGACCAATGTCAAAAGAAAGATTTGAATCAAAGCATAAGGAATGTTATCAAAGAAAAATAAGCAAGGAAACATAATGGAAAAATAAAATACACATGGTTACCAAAGAATACAAAGAAATTTTATCCCTGTCAAACTCCATTAGTCAAAGAAACTATGGGGAAAAATAAAAAATAGAAATGTATCCATCAAAGATTTTGACAAAAGAAAAAGCATGCTTCCCATGCGACATACAAAGTATATCAAACAATTGGTCCTAATTCCATACAAACTTCTGTATCCACCCATCGTTGCTCATCTTCCCAAGTTTGGAGAGTCAAAGGTTCCAAACTATCAATCAATCAATCTTTTATTCCTAAACACACTCCATCCATGCCTCCACACATGGTATCATATTCTCAATTTGACCATGTATTGGAAGCCACCCTTCAACATAAGGATTCAAAAGGCATCCTATTGTGATGTGAGCACATAGACAGAGTTAACTCTAGCATCAACAAAGCAAATCAGGAATCTCAAAAGTTGTATTCAAGTGCATGTATCTTGGTGAAGCAGATTTTTCAAGCAGGATATCAATGGAACATCATGACATAAGAATCTACATCAACACCACAAAGGTTGTTCAACATGCGCTTAAAATATTTCAAAAAAACAAAAAAAATTAAAAAAATATCAAAATCCAAAAAAATCAGAAAAAATAATTAAAAACAGTAAAGAGAAAAATCATCCTCTATTGAAAACCAATACAGTGGTACTTTGGGTAGGTACCATGATGAAAACCTAGAACAAAAGGATCATGTGTAGAATTGAGTATCTACATAAGCCAGTTCAGGTGGAAGCATCTCATCCCATCAATAATAAATCCAACATTCCATCCATCTCAGCTATAATAAATCCACTCATCAATGAACAATTTATCCAATCCATGTGCATATATTTGTATCCATAGTTTTAGTTACCTTGATCTTGACAAATTTTGGTGCACACTTTACACTTGCTTATGGTAAACATCTTGACATGGGACATTTTCATTGATCCTATCCTATCCAACATTATCTGAGCCATGAATCATTATCCAATGGAGCATCCTTTGTCTGAACACCATATCTTATCACAAGATAATCCTTGACATCCTTTACATGCTATCCATATACATCTGTCCACACACCTATCCAAGCATTCATCCATGGCATTCCATACATTGCTAGACATTGGGGGTAGATATTTACATCTTGCTTTGAGAATAAAACTTGATCTATTTCTTCCAACTTATGGGGTAATCTGAATATTGGCAAACATGAAGTCAAATTGGTGAAAGCGCTTGTGACAAAAACTCCAAATCACTAGCCCATGGCATATTTTGATGAAAACATATTCCTTATTAAGCTTCATCTCTCATCGAAGATCAATCCAAACAATCAATATCAGTTTCATCTAATTTGTACTTCAACGTCACATCAAATCATCCAAAACAACTTTTGTTCCAAACCAAGCTTCATCTATCTTGATCAAATCAAATCCAGCCAATCCATCATCATCTTAGGGTATCCTTCCCAATCATTGTGTTTCTTAACACTATCCTTGCATTGTTGTGTATCCTCAACAATGGGATATCCATCTTAATACTTGTGTTGCCTAACACTATCCTTGCATTGTTGTGTATCCTCAAAAATGTTATCATCATCAATCCATCAATCCAATCAACCAACCCTAGCTTGGTTTTCAACAAAATCCCAAAACAAAGCACTGATATCATCACATATCCAAATCATCAAAATCCTGTGAAAAATCCAAAAACATCCAAATCATATTAAAATCCAAAAACACTCAAAAAGTCATGAAAATGTCAAAAACATGTTATCCAAACTATGTCATCTTTGAGCTTAAACGTAGGCAAGGATAATCTTTGATGAGCCCCTAAGACACAAAATCAAAAAACATTGATAAAATTTTGAAAAATCCCAAAAACATTTGAAAATTTGAAAATCAAAACATTTGTAAAACATATTGAAAATACCAAAAATAGCCTCAAAACATTTCAAAAACTCCAAAAACATCCAAATATTTAAAAATAAATAAAAAATCCATCTGTCACATCTTTCTTTCACCCACAATAAACATCACTCAAAATAAATCAATCACCATCCCCAACTTTTGGTGAAACAGTCAGAAACAAGCCTAGTATATCAAAAGTGAAAACTCAAAACGTCAAAGTCTAAGGTATCCTAGGATGTATCCTTCCTACAATGGGCATTATCTTTTGGCAATAGTTTTGGTTCTTATCCTTAAAAACATATTTCCTTTTTGTTAGTGGTATTGAAAAAAATTAGCTTGTTTTTTTTAATTTACCTTTTTCTTTTGACTTATCTCTTTGGCTTCATTCCAATAACCTCTCGATGATGTCCAAACAAAAGGATTTAGAGAAATAGGAATGGGGAAATGATCATTATCCTTTTATCTATTGTGCTTGCTAGATGTTTTTGTAATATAACCTCGGTCATGCATGCTTTATTTGAGCATAGCAAGGGTGTTTTAGGTGTCTTGTTGACCACATAGGAAGGCTTTCTTTTCTATGTTTTGGTCTGAGATGTTTGAAATATTTGAACTACATTTTAAATGAGGTTTCATATTTCAGGTGTGAAGAGGAGTAATCCTATCTGATTTTCAAGCCAAAGTCCATCACACTAAGTACAGTGTCATCCTAGTTCTTTATACCATGATGCATTGTACTTATATGTGTTATCAAACATAAGGTAAGTGGCCCTTTTAAAATCCAAATTCTTGATAAGAAAATCATCCATCTCTCATGATCATCATCATAAAGTTGGCTTGTTGAATCCTTTTATCATCACCTGATTTCTTCTTTTTCACACTCACATCATACCAAGATAGTTTATTATCATCACTAGTATTGCATCCACAAACCATCAACATACTGCATATCATATCATATCATATAAAAAACATCGATCATCCCACATGCATGTTTAACATCACAATATAGATCTATTAGTTTAAGCATCTCATAAAATTAGACATTTGCATAAACATCCATTGCATAATCATATAGGCATCATCACATCATATCATCATTTAAGATGTTTAGGATAATATAGATTGGTTATTCAAAGCATCTTAAAACCATCTCATTTGCATCATCATCACAACCATCCATACATCCATTTTGAACCTGTTTATCATGAGATCGACCCTCAAATCAAATCATTTCACTCGATTTGTTGAGGGGGCAATGTACCAGTGTACTTTCTATTGGGGCATCTAAAAAAATCATAAATTTTTTGAATTTTGATCACGGTAAGTTTATTCTTTGAATTGACTCAACAAGTACATTAATTCAAAGAGGGGAAAAATGTAGAAACACAAAATTGCTATCATGCATTTAATTAGGTCATATTCATCCAGCCATCAAATAAATCAAGTTTATTTGATTAATCTCTAAAGTTCTCCATTTAAATTAAATAAATACATCTCTAATACTAACATCATCCCCTTTAGTTAAATAAATCAAAATATTTATTTAACTATGTCTAAATCATTTTCCATCTCCTTTTGATTTATTTTAATCCATAAATCTAATGCAAAAAGGTCAAATCACCTAATCTTCACTTAAGTTAAATAAATCAGGATTAAATCTAATCTTAATGCAAGTCCCATCCTGTAGCTTTTCCCATTTCCACAAATAAATCATTTAATTGATTTATTAAATCTTCATTTTCCCTCAAGAAGGCATCTTTAGAGAATATTCTCTCAAATTTGAATTCAAATCAATTTGACTTGTTCCTTCCAACATATAATTAATTCTCCTATTACATGTCCCCCACTAGACATTTAAGACCCTTTCTCCCTCCAACAAGCCAAATTTGAAATTTGAAAAGGCCACCTAATGTCATTTGTTGGAACATTCCTCAAAAATTACACATCCTTGGCCCATTCACATGGTGACAAGTGGCTTCTTGTCATTGGCTCAAGATTAGTCCCACATTCACCCATTTTGCATGTCTCTCCATAATTCTCTCCTATAAATAGAGAACCCATCCTTTGATTTTCATCATCCAGAAATCCACAATTCATACAAAGTTACTCTCTTCACATTCAGAGCTAATTTTGTCCACTTCATCTTCAAGGAATTTTATCATTGAGCTTGTCAAGGGTTGGGAAAGGGTCACTTTTCACAACAAAGTGACACCAATCCACTATGGGATAGACCTATGAATTGTGCTTCTTTGATACTTTCAATTAGTTTATTTTGTCATTTTGTTTGCAAAGTATGACGTATTATCTCATATGAACATTTGTAGGTTTGCATGAACTAACCCATGTTAAGGAGTTTAGAATGTGTGCAGATTTATAGGGTGCTCATAGAAGCACGTTTGAGATGGAAAGTGCTCAAACTCTTCATCAAATTCATGGAGGTTGATGAAGTTCTAGCACAAGAAAAGGTGAAGATGTAGGGATTGGAAATGAAAAGGAAGTTCCTGGAGAAGAACTCGAGGAAACAATAGAAGAAGAAGCCTCTGAAGGAGATAGGAAAGCTTCTGTTGGGTCTAGGTGGAGCTTGTTAAGACTTGTCATGTTTCTATGTGTCTGATTTTGAATTCTCCCTCTACTTTTGTTGTATTAAAGCATGTAACTTTGAACATTTTTAATGGTGATTATTTTTTGTAAGGATTTTACTGGTAAACAATTATAGGGGTTATGGGATTTATTTAATGTTTTACTCTGGACGTTAAGGTGCCTCTAGTTTTTGTTGTTTGATGTGGAATTTTGGTGGGTAATGACACTGAACAATAGATGTACTTTTTATCTTTACAAGCAATACAAAAATTTCGTGTTATCGATCCAAAAAAATAATTATCTTGTTATTTAATCATATGAGTTAAATAATGAAATTACTTAGTCTATAATCATATGAGTTATTTAAGAGGTGCGCTATATTTAGATAATTAAATTAAAATAAAAAATATTAAATCAATAAATGGAAGCAAAACAAGAAGCATTTTTAGAAGCAAAAAAATAAGCAACAATGGAAGCCAAACTAGAAGCAAACCAGAAGCAATCTTGGAAGCAAATGCGCAAGAAAAACTGGAAGAAAAACTAGAAGCAAAACTAGAAGCAAACCTGGAAGAAAACTTGGAAGAAAAACTGGAAGCAAAACCAGTAGAAAAACCAAAAAAAAAAATGAAAGCAAACCTGGAAGCAAAATCAAAAGAAAAACTAAAAGCAAACATGGAAGAAAAATCGGAAGCAAACTCGGAAGCAAAATCGAAAGATTAAAATGGAAGAAAACTTGCAAGAAAAACTGGAAGAAAACATGGAAGCAAAACTGGAACCAAAATTGCGAGAAAATCCACAAGCAAAATCGAAAGCAAAACTGGAAGAAAAACTAGAAGCAAACCTGGAAGCAAAATTGGAGGAAAAACTAGATGCAAACCTAGAAGCAAAATTAGAAGCCAAATTGGGTGCTAATTTAAGCACTATTTTCGATGCTATTTCTCAGCGCTATTTGAGGTGCTAATAGGGGTGCTATTTTCGGTGCTATTTTAGGCG
Source organism: Sequoia sempervirens (assembly GCA_007258455.2). Lineage (NCBI taxonomy): Eukaryota > Viridiplantae > Streptophyta > Pinopsida > Cupressales > Cupressaceae > Sequoia > Sequoia sempervirens. The sequence goes on from VDFB02115999.1 coordinate 13,844, forward strand.
CTAATAGAGGTGTTGTGATTTTCTGGTGCTAGCTATGACGTAGACTTTGGTGCCACATCTGGTGCCATAGTTAACACAAACATCAACATTGAGATCATCATTTTTGTTTACGTTGAGTTTAGCGCTAGCCAAGTTTTGTGATTCGTGAGCTAAAATAAACTAAAATCTGGCACTAATTGCCTATTGTGCTATTGTGCCTTAATAGGTTGGTAGGACTCTCAAGCTAATACCATTGGAATATAATTTACCAACTATTTGAAAATTTTGTTGTGTTTTATGAGATTTTTATTTTAACAAGGATAATTCTTTTACAAAAGACACACAAAATATCATAGGAATGATGAACAACTCCAATATATAAAAATTCATGTAACAATAACTTTTCTTGAATTTGTAAACCATCTTTCAACTAGAGAATTTTCCCATATTTATTTTATTTCTAATTGGATAGATGCATAGAAATTATCTTAGAAGTATTTATTCCCTATTTACTGTGACTCCACAAAGTTCCTTATAATGGCATTCACAAACAAAATTGTAGAATCGAAATAGTTTGGAAAAAATAACTAAAAAACCTAGAAAATCGATGGACTTAAGACTGAGGATATTATAGTGCCTACATAGCAGCTATCAATCTTCACTTCCCATGTGATGCTCAACAAACAATATTTAATTGAATAACTGGCCGCTTCCCTTCACTGTATGCATTGATCTAACATAGAGTAGCATGTCTTGTTGTTGCTCAAAATCAAATTCATTCCAACAAATTCCATCTAGTAATAAGGGGTTTTCATCCCATTGCATATAGTGTTATCATCTTGGTGATAAACTTTAGCATAGCTTGATGAGAATAAAAATCCAAACAATTTTTTGAATGACTCTTCCTTCCCAATCGATCCCTTTAATGAATCTAAAGTTGCCACTTTCTTTTGCCTAAAGTCAATCGATCCTTCAAGGAAGATTTTATTTCCACTTTTGAAAAAAATCAGAAATCTTAGCCTAAATGTATGTTTTAGAATCATAGACAAATTCTTAATTAATAATGATATTATAAGGAAATTCTTGGATAAATCTAGGGAAAGGGTTTGTAAACTTGTAATGTTTCATTTCCATGATAATTTCTCTTATATAAAGTTATACACCCAATTGTGGTTAGGTAATTAAGAAAGGAATCAATTACTATATTCCTTTCCTTAACTACATTGGTTATGCTCATTGACATAAATTATTGAGTGTACATAGTCTCATACTAGATCTTACATTTATTTAGTTAACCACTTGGTGAATTCATTTAAGGTGTGAATAATTTGTTATAGGTTGGGACCTTAGGGTAAATTCTTGATCTATCTTATGTTAATTGGAGTTAAGTTTTGTAAGATACCAAGTTACATAACATGTGATCTAAGTCACCTTATTAGTAAGACATAATCATATACTATTTCATGCATGCTTATTCAAGATATAGTGAGAATGTAACTATGATGTATTAGATTGTGTGAGTTCTTATACTTTAAAATTGAAATGTGTTGAGACATCTTAGTAGATAAGTTGTAGTACAACAATTAGATATGTATATAGTGACCTAGTATTAAGGTAAGTATATCAAACTCTATGTAAGCAATAGTAGGATGTACATACATTCTTATCATATGATGTAACTTACGACTAAATATTGAGGCCATAATTAATATAAATAGATAGTAAAAACTTTATGTAGACCTTGAACTAGACTAATATAAGAGTATTGGATTTTTTCATAATTTGAACATGATCAGAGTGTTAGAAATATTAATATTTACTTTATTGAAGGTACATTTGAATAAGAATATATAAAGGATATGTAGTGATATGATCCATTGGTCTCAGGTATGACTCATATGTCGTTTATGTTCAAAGAAAGTTTGCAATTATGGCAAGTTTAGTGATCAGGATAATCGTTCATTTTTTCTCATTGTAGCCAATCAGAAAATTAGACTTTGGGGATTTATATATTTTTTACATTATGAATAATAAAGATTTTGAGGCCTAATTAGAGTTCCAAATGTTATATGAAAGTGTTATATTTTAGGCATTCTAAATTGGGAATTGTGTTGAAATTTTTGGCTTGTTGTTAACTACTATTAAATATTGACAATCATTAATGCAATTTTTTTGGGGTGTAACATAGTAATTAATGAGACCTTGATAATTGGAAAATCCATGTGTAGGTCTTTTGAGAGACCTTGTGAGGAGCAATATGTGTTACTTTGATGTATTTGGAAGTGGGTATGTAGGGAATCCTTGGGAGAAGGATTCCCCAAAGACCTCAATTCCATAGGGGGACGGTATATGAGATGATAACTCCTATATTTTGGGGTTTTCCTAATTATTTTGACTTTCTCTCTTCATTAGGCTTCATATGAGATTAAAATAGGTATTAGATGGTTATGGAAAATCTAAAAAATTGATTACTTGTATTTAATGTGTGATGTGTTTTGAATAGTAAGCTAATGAAGGGAATGAATTTGACTACTTGAGTGTAGTTACATTTTGAGTTGAGGTTCTCTCGTGTTGGTTCTAAGTGATTTCTTTTATTTTTTGTGAATATCAACCTCAAACTTATATGACTATATAAGGATTTTAAATCAATCAATTGTGATATACTTATTCTAAGTTAGGAACGTATCTTCTAATTGCAGTCCAAATCATGAGTTAAAGAGCAATACTATGATGCTTGAGATTGACAGTAGTCAAGGCAAAGCACTATGATGCTCGAGATCAACAGTAGTCAAGGAGAAATATTACGATGCTTGATATTTACAATAGTCAAGGAGTAGTACTATGATGCTTGAGATTGATAGTAGTCAGGGAGTAGTACCATGATGCCAAAGATTGGAAGTTGTCAAGGACCAACACTATGATACTCAAGATTGACAATAGTCAGGGAAAAACACTATGATACTCAAGATTGACAATAGTCAAGGAAAAATACTATGATACTTAAGATTGATTGAAATCAAGGAGCATTACCATGAGGCTCAAGATTGAAAATAGTGAAGGAGCATGTTATGCCAATGATGGATGTTGTTCATTTCTTAGTCATCTGATGGACTATAGGGAAGAGAGTTTCTAATGAGGAATATGTAGGTAATAGTTGGACCATCCTCATATTATAGTTTTGGCATATCCTGATGTAGAAATGGTATCCTAGATCATCAAATATGGCTAACATCTTAGGATCATGAAGTGATATGAACGTCTATGTAATTGAGTGTTTTTTATACACTAATTCCTCCTTAATTACTTGTGCAAATGGCCTATGGTTGTGCAAATTGATATATTGGTACACTTGCTAGTGACGATATTGAATAGTATGGGATGCTTGATTGTTGTCATAATAGGCTTGTGTGATTGTGAATTAGGACTAGTGGGTTGATGTATGCAATAGGTAGCATCAATTTCCCCTTTACCAATTGTTCTTTATGTGAACATGTGATGTACTGTATGGATTGTCACACTAGATATATGTATGATGTATGCTCGAGCTATTTACTATTGTGATGTATATATAAGCCTATCACTAATGTACTTTAGATATGAGCTATTCAAGGTTGTAATGTAATGCATACATGAGCTTATAATTGTTACCTAATTGTGCTTTTTATCCCAATTAGTTTAGGCTGGGACAACATTGATATTTTTCACTTTGAAGAAAGGGAAAGGTACACAAAAGATTCCACAAAAAGTTACACATCATCATACAAATAGTGCCAAGAAATGAATTTTTAGTTTTCATTATGCAAATTTTTTTGCAGAAAAGATGAATAGTATACAAACTTTTGCATAAAGTAGTTGTTTAAATTCATTACAAGAAATATGCTTATAGGTTTCCCACACAAGCCATGGGAGTAACTAAAATATACTTATAGCTTCTTCTCAAAAGTCACAGGGCTCTAAAGAATGGCCTGGGAATCCTTAGTGACATCATGAGCTGCGGTGTCCACTTTCTTGCCCTTCTTCTATGTGTCACAATCATCCACCTCATCCACTAGTTACTTCCCCTAGCTCTTCCTTATCTCATCCTAAAAAAATTGAAGTATGAGGGAAATATTCTTCACTGTTTCTTTGGTGTATTCAGTGATAACCCTCAGGCACTGCATGGTCTTTTTCTGGTTCTAGTGTATGGTGTCAATTTCTGTAGCGCCCCTCTGAATCAGTCCTTCTAGATTTTAGTGTAAGTGTATTTGTGATTTTGTTGATAAGTGTGTTATTGGATTATTTGGTGAGCTTAACACTTTAAGTGGTCTTTTTCAATTAGCTAGTTAAAATAAATTGCTATGTCGAGAGTAAATGTTAGATTATTAAAATAATTAGATTATTGAATGAATGTTGTTAATTAAACTATTAAATTAATTTGAAGGGTTATACCATTATTTTAATTAAGCAATGAATGATTAAATAAAATACAATAAAATATTAATGTAATTATTAAGGTTGATTTTAAAATTTAAACATAATTAATATTAGCAATTATAATTGCAATTAAAATGAGGGTTGCCAACATAATTACTAATTGTTTCTTTTAAAAAGAAAACTTGTCTAAAATAAAAAGTAGACATGCAAGATTGTCGAGCAATAAAATACAACCCTAACCTAAGGTGTATTACCTCGTATCTTGAATCATAAAATGATCTGATTCTATTAAAGAGATTGTTCAATTTCAAAACGAGTAACATCGTTACATATTGCATAAAATAAGAATCTTATTAGCTGTTAAAGTTTGTCTCATATAATTAATGAGACAACCCATGTCACATATATAATATTGATATGTCAACATTATTTCCTAATTTATTACACTTCAAATATCAATCACTCTAATATGTTAAGAGTCCTCCGTACGTAGATCCACATGTTTATCTTTTAAAGCCTAAAATACTTAGGAGTAAATTAGAAATTATTCCTTTAAATTTTAATAGAAAAGAAAGGTATTATCTTATTGTTTTTGTATTTTTGGATTTTCTTGAAGTGAATACTTATAGTGTTTAAATACTTATGAGAAGATAGTTTCTTTAATTTATAATATTTATAATTTATGAAAGTATTTAAAAGAATAAGTATATTTTATATGATATGTATTAATTATAAAGTTACTTTTAAATATAATTAGTTTTTGATAAAGGAAAAAATGAATTTTACAAGGACCCAAAACCAGCAAGTTTACAACAAAAGAAAGAGCACAAAAAAGTCCAGCGAAAAAAATAGGCTGCTAAAAAAGAAAATACTAGAAAAAGCACCAGCCAACCACAAAAGACCAAGAAGGTCAAATAAAAAACCAACTAGGATGCAAGCCAAAAAACCAGCAATAACTAACCCAGAGTATTTAGAACAGACTCAGTCTCTGCCTCCAGGTCCTGCATATCCTGAACCCCTTTCTTGAATGCTTGAATCATCTATAGCATAGGAGGTGCCTTCCTTTTCAAATTAGCTCTAGTTCTCTTAGAAATCCCAATATCTTCTTCCTGGTTTTTATCTTTCACCTCTTCCAAGTCAACCACCAAGGACCCATGTTGAGCTCTGTCCAATTTTGTAGTCATAGCATTGATATTTAGTTATTAAAGTGAAGAAATTAAATTAAGTTGAAAATAAATATTAATTATATTTAATTAGAAGGTATATATATTTAATAATTTCTATTAAAAATAAAATAATAAATAAACATATAGTAATGAATGATTATATATATATATCAAGTAGAAGGAAAAATTAATAGAAGGTAATATGGGGTTTGGTTTCCACGTCTCTTGGTAGCTTCTGCCCAATTGACCAATGCCTTTGTCTCTACTCCTACTCTCGTTGCATACTAGGAGAAAGCCTTCCAAATGCCTTGTCTATGTTTATGCATTTTGGGGCATTTGATATTCTCAGCCTACACACATCTCGGAAGGAGGTCGATGCTTTATTTCAGAGAAGCTCCATTTTAGGCTAGAGGGAGGAGGAAGAGGCTGGCAAAAGAGGTAGCGATGCTAGAAATGATGATGTTGCCTCAAACTCTTCATATCTAGTATTGGCCTTTCACTTCCCTAGATTGGTGTTTGAATACTGACATAAGTGAAAACAAACAAAAGTCAGATTCGATATAATATGAATTTGTTGAGTTTGTTCTCTTGCTTTAATTTTTTCAAATTCCTTTTGTAATGCCAACACAGTTTTCTTTTCTGTGTGGCTAGCCTTGATCTTCCTAGGCCAATTTTTGTTATTTGTTCATTGATTTTCTTTATACTCCTGAATATCCTTCATTCACCAGTGCACTCAAAGTTCTGTAGGTGTTTTCTAGTACTGTTGTGTCTTTGTCATTTCCTATTTTTTTAGATCGAAAGGTCTCCTTGGAGATGCCTAATTGTCCGCCATTTATCTCGAACGTGGGTTTTATGTTTCACTACCCCATCCCCATCATCATTGTTAAATGAGTATGCAACAGAGTATACTTTGGAGCTAAACCCAGTCGCATTTTCAAGACCTTTATCATTAACAATCACAACGTCAACAAGGAGCTATGAATAATTATGGTTTTTTGGAGTTACCAGTCTGCGACTGCAAATTCTAGAACCCAAGCAATACATAAAATCCATTTTGTGCATATCTTGTAATCTTTACATTCCATGTGATCACATTTCTTTGTGGAATTCTATCAAACAATGGTGTGCCTGGTTTGTGCGGCCCCCTTCAGCCAATTTTCTTGGAGTTTGAAATGGAGGTGGCTAGGCTGTGTAGCCCTCACTGGTTATCTACCAAACCTATCGTAGCAGTATAATATAGGCTTTAGAGTGTGTACAAGTTTAAACAATCTCCCTAATTTCATTGTTAACCTACCTCAGCCAAAGTGTTTGAACATAATAGGAAGTCTAAAGGTTTTGGATAGCCTGCTTGATTTGCGCCTTCCCCTGCTAATTGCATTTTTCTTAAAAGTTTCTTAAGCCTTTGCAACATGACCCATCTTGTGCATATCCTGCATTCATTGCAGTTCACCAGATCACATCTTTAGGCTTTTTCAACATTCCCACCAACTAAAGCCATTACCAAGCATATTAATTGTTTTCCTCCAATACATTGTCTAGCTATTGCATTTTTCTAAAAGAGGTGTGGAACTACCTTGCATTGCAAGGACATCTTTATTGCTTGTCTATCTTGGTTGTGGATCCTTTCTTGTCATCTCCTAGCATAGGGGGTGGACCTTTAGGTCCACATGGTTGGGTGGAACGTGCTATGCACCCCATTGGGTTCCCAGGTCATGTTCGTGATGAGGAAGACGAAGCAAAGTTTCTAGAGTTTCGCGTTGTTGAAGACTTTTCCTCACTTTGTAATTTATTCTCCTTTAATGTATTTATTTTTGTACTTGATGTACTCTTCTCATTGTTATAAGGGAAACATTATGTAATGTACTATTGTATCCTTAATGTGTCATATCTATGGAAATATGTCCCATAGTTGTATCATGGAACTATAAATTAAATTGTAATAAAACAATGAATATCCTTTCCACTCTTTTGATCATTAATAGTTGTATGTCATCATTATGCAATATTGGTTGTCTATTTTCTTTCGTTTAATAAAATTTTATGATTCGTAATGACCGTTTCATGTACCCTAGAGGATGTGAATGAATTTGTAATTGCATAATTTCTTTTCACATAATCATCATACACAATGTTTTGCTTTTTAAAAAAAAATGTTTAACAAAAAATATTGTTGTGTTTTGTTGTCCTTTGGGTTTCACACTACGGGGTGTTACAACATTGGTATTAGAGATTAGCTTCATACGTTGGGAATTGTGGTTTCATCTAAGCCCATTATGTTTTGCTAGTGAATTTGTTAATTAAATTTGTTAAGTGATCACAATGATCATGTTGGGTTGTGGAAAGGATAAGATAATATGAATCACATCATTGATGGAAATAAGTTTACTTATGGAATTGTGTATGTAATTGTACTTCCCCTGTAAATGTGAGAAACCAATAACTATGTATTGGTTGAGTGTTGTGAATACCCTATACTTGCTTTGTGCACTCAGAACTCATACGTCCCAAGATGGTGATACAGTGTACCCATCCATTTAGAATATGTTGTATTTGGTGTGGGATTAACCATAGCCGTGTTTGTATGTTTGTTAACTGATTGAGGGTCAACCCACATGTGGTTGAAAATATATATATACATAAGAATAGCCAAAAGGTAGTTTCATAGATTCTTTCCTTTTGGTTCTCTAGCCCGTCAATCTGTAAAGTGGTAGTAGTTGCCACTAGTTACTTAGGCGAAGTGTGCAGTGTACACACATTGTGACATAGAGTGGTCTTAGCTCAACCGATCCCAAGGACACCTCCTCACTACTTTCCCTTACGATGGATCTAGGTACTTGATCCATATGTTCTAGCCTAACTCCATAGTTTTGAGTACAACAACATTGGATTGTTAGTTTATGCTTACTCATCCGTAGGGACGTTGAGTTGGCATTAGCCTGTCAACCTCATTTGTATGAGAAGTGAAGCTTGAGCAGCCCCATATTGATATACTCATATATCTATTGTATACACCGTATCCGTACATGTTCTGACATGATGCAATGGATGCGATGCCACACCCCACTGATGTTCTGACATAGTGTTGGTGATGATTTCGTGTTGCTGATGGTAGCGAGCTAGGCTCAAGGACATGATGCCACGTGCATAGACACGTGAAGGTGCACTATGAGATTGTGCTATGATAGCCTACTTTTCAATGAGCGTAATGGGGTCTCACACACTTGTAGAGGGATACTCATGTTTGCTTTCGACAATGTTTGGCTCGGTTAGCATATGGGTATGTCCTAGACATGTATACCTCTAGTGATGGCGAGTACCCGCATGTGCCTTCTCCATGGGGTATCACTATGCAAGATGTGTTTTGCATGTGCCTACTTCTGCGGAGCCACAGACACATTGTCATGCGGCATACAACTAGTGTGTGCCTTCCCTGGCTGGCATATGACCATGTCGTATGATGAAGCAAGGTAGGGTGTAGCTGAGGAGCACACTTTGGGTCATGTGGATGGCATCCTCACTCCGCACCACATGAGGGCTACTGTTATAGTTGGATGATGTTCCCTCCTTGCTCATTTGGTGGCTAGTATCTAGTCACGCAGTGTTGTATTGTGCAATTTTGGAGATTGAGGACTTTCTATATGGTTATTGATGGTTTTCAACTGTTTATGAAGGCCAACATTTTGTTTATGTTTTATTGTAATGGTTTAGCCACACTTTGCGATCTTATTTTCTCATAGCCCTCATGGTTACATTTGATTTAGTTTTGACATTGCGTGCCTTTCTTACTTTATTGCTGAAATTGAATCTTATTTGATGGTTATTTATGAATTTGATGGCTAAACTAGTTTATCATTATTGTTTTGAGGTTGGCCATGTGTTGTATTGTGATTCCTCTTGAAGGACGTATGAGGTAGACTTGGTGAGTGTATATGAGGAAGCAGATGCAGGGAACCTTGAGGATGGGGGTATGTCAGGCTATTTTATAGCTAGGACCCACTACCCACCTATGTGTGATGACTATCTCTTGGAGACTAACCACCTTGTACATCAAGAGGTAGGTCATTGTGGTCCTGCTTGGATGGTCTCACCATCTATGTGTGGCCTAACACCATCAAGCCACTGAGTGTGAGAAATTGATTATGTGAGATGGATATTGACTCTTGGCTTATGGTTTTCATATCATGGATTAGTATGCTGCTTTTCAACATCCAAATGGACCCTTGTGTAGCCTTGTAATGTGATTCTCGGTGATGTGAGTTTGTGTGTATGTGTAGTATGTATGTTAAACTATAAGAAATAGTAACAAGGCTTGCCCTTCTCCTTGCTGTGGGCATTTCAAATTGGACAAGCGCCCTTCAGGTCTCTCGGACTTGGGACTCCGGACATCCGTTCCTAGGATTCCGTCCTTCTTTTGCTACCAGGGAGATGTTTGTCCATCGCTAGGACCTCACGGTGACACCACCTTTCTCTTGGTGATTACTCGACGTCCTTCTGACCTCCGGGCTCCGGACCTCCATTCGCCACTGGGATTTCACTTAAACAAGAAACACCCTCCTTCCCACCGGGCTTAGTTGTGCAAGGACTTCTTCCCTCACCCGCCATTCTGAGCTTCGGGCTCCGCCTTCCCGATTGCCACCAAACTAAAAATGAAATCCAATGACGGACATCCATGTCGGGCCCGGTCTTGCTCCTGGCTATCGGTGATACTTGCGCATCTCGCCGAAACCTTACGCCACAACAGAGGACTCATGCTAATTTTTGGTTCGTCAGGCCCTAATTGCTGGGCTACTACCTCCAGACTTCTGCCCAATGTTTTCCATCTGAAATGGTGAAAGATGAACGCCTTCCCGGTATCACAGGCCCGAAAGCTGAAAAAGTGAAGTTACAAATTGTTAGTCTCCCTATAGCCTATCAGACCCCAGACCCCGGAGTTCCATCTCCAGAATTCTTTTTTCAATCTGTTGTTCCAAATTGCCATCTCCAGGCATCTCTCCAGTTTGGGACTTCCGAATTCTCCCAAACCGATCAAAATGAACCCAAATTTGAAATCTAACTTTGACCCATGTGCTTAATTTCGGTCCTCTTCATTACGAACCTCTCAAAGTGCTAAAATATGACCGAAGAGAATCTTCGGGAGCCCTCCACCCTATTTCCCTTTCTAAAATGACATTTCTACCAAGGAAGTCTGGCCCTCCGGGCCCAGACTATCCAAATGCCCTCAATCAAAAGATCAATGACATCGGGAGATAAAGAGTCATGTTTTGCTTAATGGATTGTTTAAAATAAATATTATTTTTAAGATTTCAGCTAACATGAATACATTTGTGATCCATTGTGCTAACTACACCTTTGCTTGCAGAATATATGGAATTGGGTGTGGGAGCTTCAAGGGCATCCGTCGAGAAGGACAAAGGGAAAAGGCCAGGCAAGACTCCTCAAGGGAAAGAGGACAAGGACCAGATGAAATAACAATTCCAGGGTGAGCCTATACACTCAAAGGTCACCACCGATTGGAAGGAGATCAACGATACCAACATAGGCCACGTCGATATTGACAAATTCACACAAAGGGTCAGGGTCAATCCAACGACCAAAAATGTAAGGCTGCTAAGGAAAAGTGGAATAGCAAAGGCTGTTGGGTTCCCTCCATCCCTTGTGGCCCCCGAGTTGGTCATGGCTTGTTGGGAGGCATATCAAGCCAACATAAGGACAATCATTGATAGAGAGGGAAATGTCCTCACTGACATGTCGGCTGAAGGAATCACAAAAACCTCCCATATTCCCACATTTCAAGAAATGGAAGTGCCCAACATAGAGGAATGCCAAGCAGCATGGGATGATAATCCGACAGGCTGTAAAAGGGTAATAAATTAGCATTGGCTCAAAGAAAAGTTGGGTAGTGCTGTGAAGGTTCCTCAAGAACTCTTCCGTAGTGACTTCCAAGAAGATTACCACGACTTGGTCACCATGTTAAGCAGAGTTATGGGTCTTGCTGCGGCCGCCTACTTTTAGGAATAGATGGTGTACTTTGTTGAACAAATTCTTTGGGGGAATGAGGATGTCACCATAAATACTTCATTCTATTTGGGAGGTATAATAAACAACTACTCCCATGAGAAATTCGTCAATGTGGAGAAGAGCTCTAAATTTTATATGACTTCCTATCTTGTCTATTCCTTGGCGGATTGGAGATAGTACAACGGGTTATTTGTGGCACCTGATTAGGAGCAAGGGTGAAGACTCAAGGCATATGATAGGTACCCACAGCTCCAGTACTGAAACTTGAAAAAGGAATACTCTAGTGTAAACGACGCGTTCATTGGATATACTATCTGAATGCTTGCTAGAGACTTTGAGAGGAGGGTCTCCCATAGTGCCAGGGCACTTTTGAAACAATATACCTTCCTCTTCATTCAGTACCCTCACTTTACATACATATGTGCCCAAGGCTTCACAGAAAGGCCAAATAGGTTGCCTCGATACCCCAATGACTGAATCATCCTTCTAGAGCTTTCCCAGCAAATCCAACACATACAGGTAATCTTCAACACCAAACACATAGCAAGGATTTCTTATCCCATGACTCTGGGCTGGGGCATTATAGATAGCAAACTTCCCAGTGTGCTGGTAACTCTGAGAAAGAACTAAAAGATTACCATTTCTACCTACACACTGCTTGCCTACGGATAGACCCACATGGCCATGTCAGGAAGGCATTGGGACCAGGGTTCGCTCATCTGCATCACATTGAAGACTTCTGGGGGGATTGCCAGGATGATAAAGAGGTACGTGCAAGGCACTATATGCAAATGACTATTTAGTTTGTAAGGAAGGTCCAACCTTTCCCCATACCAGACCAGGTCAAGGAAGATAAGAGCACCATAATGCACCCCAAGTACCATGTGGTCGCCAATTTTCCTATACCATTAATTGACTGGGATGAGTAGGAGGACGATGACCTCAACACTATAACTAAGACAATCTTGGCTTGTACTAACAAGTGGGTCAATGGGAAAGTAGCTCAACTAAAGTGACAAAGAGTAATTTTCACTTACGAAGGGCTCAAAAGTGACCCAAGTGCCACAGAGGATTCCCCTACCACCACTTCTACTGGTAGGACCTCCAAGTCTCCTTCGCTCACTAGATCCACGAAGAGAAAGGGGACTAAAACAGAACAGTCTCTAGACCCCAAGGTCTATGGAAGGAAAGAAGTGGGAGAATCACACTCCAAAAGGCTCAAACAAGTGGGGAGCGTCATGGAACAACCCTCAACCCAGGAGGAGAAGGTGATGGGTACGAATCAATTGGAACCTCTCTTGGCTCTCCCTGCCCCTGCTGTTGTGCCACCTACCTCTCTAGCTATGATTGCCACATCCCCGCCAGCAGTGGACATTTCTATCCATCTTTCCCCTTTGCCTCTGGCTGAGTCTGTAATAATTGTCAACTCCTCTTCTGCTATAACTATGCCCCCTTCCTCCACTGCCATGTCACCAACCACATCACTCCCTCCAGGAACAGTGACAGAACCTATTCCCATTTCCACCATGCTTCAGGCCCTCTTGAGACATATGTAGAATCTTCCCCATGAGCTATCCTAGATCCTAATGGATCCTGCTCTTCAAGAAGCCCTTGCACAAGCCCTAGCTATTGCTCATCCTTCACAACTACCGACAGGGCCACCAACTATGGAAGCCACCATGCTAATCTCTAAGGAGTGGGAGGCACGAGAACGAGAAGCCTCAAGGGCCTATGAGGAGAAGGCTAATGAATACCACGAGCACCCAGAATATGAGTACCAAGTAATTGATAGGGTGGCCTATGAAGAGGAGGGAACTGGTTCCTCAAAGAGTAGGGATGAGGAAGGTAGCACTGGTGGCAGGGTAATGAAGCAGGCCTTTGATGATGATCTTGAAGAACTGGTCTGACAGCCAAAGGACACTAAATCAGAGGAAGAAAGGCCGCCCCTTGAAGAAGAAGAATGGCAGCAAGAAGACAAAACTAAGGGTGGGACCCAAACTATCAAGAGCCTTGAAGTCAGGAAATTAGTAGAGCATGTGCACGAGATTGAACATGCTGAGGAAAAGAAAGAGGAAGAGATGGAAGAGTAAGAAAGTCCCATACAACAACTGTCCACCGTGCTTTCTATCAAACGCCTTGTGTTCACCCAAGATTCTGACAAGGAAGAGGGAGATGCTGCCAAGGAGAAAGAAAAGTCCCTAGAAGAAAAGGGAGCCAAAACCTTGACCTTGACTGAGAGGGGCGAGGGTGGCCATGATTCACCTAAGGGAAAATCTAATGTGCCTGAGTGGTTAGAGAGGCAGCTTGAAAGAAAACCCCTTGTACTAAGGGACCCAAGGGCGAGGTTAGAGGCCATCTTGGCTCAAGCTCAAATCACGACAAAGATGGAGAAGAAGCCCAAAGTCTAATCTAGGGTGATGATGGATGCTTCTAGGTCTCGAGTAGTGCAAAAAGCAACGCCTATGATTGGCTAGGCTGGGGTGAGTTACAACATCTCCACCATCAACTTGGGGACTGCCACCAAAGAGCAGAAATTTGGTCACCTTGAGGAGTTAGTTTATATGGTGGTGCATTTGATAAAACAAGATAAGATCTCGAAGGATGAGCTCAAGGCACATGTCGCAGCCTTAACCGATTACATACAACGGTCTTCTGTGGACAACCTGCCTACGACATCTACAGCCACACCCCAGCTTCTATCCAAGGAGCAGATCAATAAGATGGAAAGAAGGAAGAACTTGGAAAAGACCACAGAGGACTAGTTCCGGTAAGTCTTATACATCAAAAATATGGGAATTAGTCGTGTTGTGCAAACAACCAACAAGTTCTTAGATCTATTGCAATCTCTGGAGGGCATGAGAAAGCTCTGCACCAATTTCCCTGTGACCTACAACTCCACCTTTCCAAGGATCGAGGCTATCCTTTAGATGCTAGAAGCCACGTGGGAAAAAGAGCTTGCATTTAAGAAAGATGATCATTGGCTGATGGATGTATGGCGATGGGACTTTGACAACCGGAGGGAAACACTGGAACAAATCATGAGCAAGGTGGATTCATACATTGAATGGATAAAGGAAATCTGGGCAAAGTGCACTCGTTATCTCAAGATAATGACAGAGTATGACATGCCCACAGTGCAAATCGATTCGGAGAAGATAAAGCCCTACTTCCAAGAGAAGATGAAGGATGGGATGTTCGGTGAAATCATAGTGGAATTCCTAAGTTTTGCTGCCCGTGCCTTTGATCAATCAGAGTTGTTCAAGGACCAAGGCACAAAATATGATGAGGATTGGAAAAGGCTGGAAGATAACACAAAAGAATGGAGCTACTAAGTGCTGTGATATGAAATCGTTGAAATAGACAAGCTCCAAGTAGTCATCCTCAAGTTCATAGAATACACAACTTCTAAGAGGCAAGAGGACAACCCCGTCCAAGATGAAGAACTCCCTAAAGAGTAGCTATAGTGAAACAACAATCAGCTAAAGAAAAAAGAGCTATAGTGCCGTCAGTAGAGGACAAAATAGGGAAAATGACAAAAGGCAATTTTAAATTGTGATATATTAGGGGGTAGGTGAAACCCTATTTTGTAATGAATCTTGGCCACATAATAAGAATTCATCTTGGGCATTCATTGGATCTTTTGGGCACTATAAATAGAGCTCTCCTTTCATTTACAAAGAGAGTTGAGTTGTTGTAAAGGCATGCTACAAAAATTTATAAAGAAAAGACATTGACTTGGTGTATTTTCTAAGTTTCTCAAATGTTGCTTGATTCAATCTCCATTGTCAAATGCTTAACTTAGGTTTTATTGCTGTTCTAGTTAACTTTTTCCTTGCTTTGGTAGATTTTAGGAATGCTGTCCTATGATCATGAAAATTCTTATTGTGTTGATGACTTCTTAGTCCATCCTTTTTGCTATTTGCTGATGGTAGATAGCTGTGTAAAGTTAGTTTGGACTTGAATTCGAAGCTGCTCCCAAACTTTCATCTTTGTTCATCCATGCATATGGTGAATGACAGATGAAACATTTGCAGGCCTTAGAAGATAGCACAAGTTCAACGATACTGTGAGATTTCTGATTAAATGGAATATTATTTCAAGAAGCTGTCCATTGCAGGAACTCCATCATCACTGTTCACAATTAGTTGCAGATCCAGGAACCTCCTCTCTTCCCTGCCCCTTTTTATTTTATTTGATGAGTAACCTATGCTAAGTTTCATTAAACATTGTAAAGCTAAATCCAATGACAAACATGGAGTTTACGAATGCTGTTTTAACCTATAGCCAAATGCACAATAACTTCCCTATCTTAAAAATTCCATTTCAAGATCCAACTTCCCACACTTTGTATTACCCACGTAAGACCGCCTTGTGATTCCAACAAATCACATCAAACAACTAAAATATTCCAAGCACCGTCAAGACCTGACATTAGAGACCTTGGGATAGTGTTCTGTAATCTGATTGTGGAAGATTGTCTTTCAAGAGAGGTAGTGCATCTATGCATTACCTATGTTGAGAAGTGCATAAAAAAACACATCAACAGATATTAAACTTGTTACATTCTTCCTTACAAGCCTTGTAGATTGTACATCATATTTCTTCACAATTTTGTGCCATCATACTGGTTTTTGTACTTTAAAGACCAAACGTAACAAGGCAAAGCATTGTAGTGATACAAACTAAAATTTTAAAAGATTGTGTTGATAAATGACAAATAGCTTGGTTTTCTAGATGGATATATCCTCATACAATTAGATGCCAAGAGTTATACTTTTAATTGGTTCAATTTTCCATTCATGATAGCATATGGATATCACAGGTCACTTTTCACTAAGTTCCCTTGTGCTGGGTGTTACTCCACTTTAATGCAATCTGCAAAGGGAAGGAAATAAGTAGTTGATGCAATCTGCAAAGGGAAGGAAATAAGTAGTTGATTCAATATTCTACATGATGCACAATTTAAATGTTATTTAAATGAGGCGTTATTATTCACAAGTATGTTTAAAATTTAAAATATCACAAATCTGAAATGAATCTTTGTTATGTCAAGAACATCAATGAACATATTCAGACACATTACTAGATGCTTCTAAGGAAAATAAAATTTTGTACTATTTACCAATTCTATTAAGCAATGCATCTCAACAAAATTGGTATCCTGCGTCTTTTTTGTATTTGAAATACAATAGTTAACAATTAGTAAAATATTTATTAAGGATCCTAAAATTCCACGCAGGGCACAATATAGTAAATCTCACATCTATAGAAGTAGAAGTAATGTACTAAGTACTAAAAATCTGCTTGAGATTTTTAGTTTACTAAATCCTTCAACATTTCAAAATAGATGAAAAAATGAACAAAATCAATCAAATTATATAGCTGGAAATGATTTGCCTTGAGTTTCGAAGAAGCCTACATAAAAATAACAAGGCGGTCTAAGAATATTATCAATCAGTTTTTCAAAATTTTGGCACATATCTGACCTAAAGGACTAGTCCTGACCCAAGGTTGAGCAGATATCTGAAGAGAGATTGGCTCCTATGTATAGAGGAGAGTGTGTATTAAACAAGGGAAATTTAAATAAATTATAAATTTTGGTCTCTTAAATGGCTAACAACAAATTTCTAAATTTTGAAACAAAGAATAACAAAGGCTTCCCTGATATATCACATGCATGATTATTTTATTCAAATAATTTCAAGAAATTGTAACATATTGATTTTGGAAAGAACATCCTCATCAGATCATTTTTTCTCATCTGCACGCATGAGAAATTGTTTATGATAGAACATATATGTTGGATTAATAGTAATTTTTAAAATCGAGCCAACTTTTCAAAAAATGAAAGCTTGGATATAATGTACTTAACAGTATGAACACCCATAAGTAATAAGGACTGTAGAAATGGGTTTTGTAGGTGAATTGTCTAAAAGTGCACTCATTGTGTAGGAACCTTTGTCTACTCATTCATAAATGATAAAAGATTAGTAAATGATAAAAGATCAGATGTATGCAACAAAATTTAGATGCCAATTGGAAAACTGCATTCTTAAAGATTAACCAATTAACATGGATGAAAGCATTAGTACCTTCTGCCAACTCTTCTACTTTGGGAACAATATGAATGTAGAGTGTCTACAAGGGAAGTTTCTTCTCAACCTATCCATGGCTAGATCCTTGGATTTCAGGTCAAATAGGAACAACCAAGAAGTGAATTGATTGAAACCTTGCTCACTTGAAGTTGTAACAAAGGAATTGTTCCAAAAAATTCCATAGGAAATATGATATGCAAGTGTATTTAGTTAAAGGTGAAGTACATGTTTATATGATAGATGCTTGAAACCTTGCTCACTTGAAGTTGTAACAAAGGAATTGTTCCAAAAAATTCCATAGGAAATATGATATGCAAGTGTATCTAGTTAAAGGTGAAGTACATGTTAATATGATAGATGCCTCTACCTGCAATTCGTGAGTTCCTTTAGTTTATTTGCACACTCTAGTATCGAATTCTTCATTTATATATAGGGATGAGAGCTGAGGGGGTAGTGATTAAACGATTTGTGGCTAAGCTTCGCTATTGCCACACCTTTACTCATGCGAGCTACTCTGAGATTTAATTAAAGATTATTACAAGTTAACATAGATGATGTGTGTGACTTAATCTCTAATGTTGTTAACGTACAACACCATTTAGATCAAGTCAAACTCCTTGTCAACTCCTATGGACAACTAGAACAAATTGCATTTATGGTGATCCACCTTCTCTGGCTAGTCTTTTCATAATATTTTTCATCCTGTGCAAGATGGAACCTCCTCCTACAATGTATGGAAAAATGGCAGAGATGTATGGACAATACTCGAAAGAGGAAAATTGGCCTCATATGTTGAGGGAATGATGGGGCGGGACCCCAATAGATCGATGGAATTTGCTAGTTCCTGAAATGAGGGAAATTTCACCATTAGTGAATGCACCTTCCATTTCAACATGGATATTATTGTTGAGGTCATTGGGCTATCCTTGGACAGGGCCTACATTCCTTAGAATTCAAAGGGGCATTACCAAAAGAACATGGATAGGTTGTTGAAGGAGGGTAAAAAATTTAATCGGTTGCAAAATGGTTTCAATAGAGTTGACCTTCCTAGGGTATGGAGAAGTATTATGGAGGTGTTAATGAGGTATATTACTTTTGAGGGTCAGTTTTGATGTTTCTACATACACCTCTTCCCCATGTTAAATATTTTCAATATAATGTCTAAATGAACTTTGCTTTTTGGGTTCTCTCTTCTCTGGAATAGTCTATAAAGTTTGAGTAGGGTAAACGTAAAACCCTTACCATCCACCAGGGGTTAATATTTCATTTTTGTCACCACTAGGTTGCTCTATCTCCTTCCTTAGTCTCTATTAAAAAGAACTCTCTTTTCATTAGAAACCATGTCAATCCCTTGGAGATACCACTTTCCACCACTAGACCTATGGTGACTCTGTCCTCCACTTACAAAATACTAGGGCATGTGGAAAATCCCTTGTCACTTAGGACCCAACTCCTACCTCTAAAAAAAGTGTTTCTTTCTCTAATCCCACCCCCATATACGCCTCTATTTTTGAAAACTCAAATAAATTGAAGAACTTAGATGATGAGTCTTTGGAACCTATCCTTGACAACTCCCCTACTAGCTCCCTTTACCATAAAGATGTGCCTAAGGTTTCCAAATCCCCCTGGCCATTAATCCTCCCAACCCTCAAAGATCCCCCAACCTATGTGTTAATTTGGATGGTGCCTCCAAGGATCCCAATTTTGATAACGATGTATGTGCTTCATATGTTTCCTTCAAGCAAAAGTTGAATGATATCTTGATAGTCATCAATATTCAGAATGATATTCTTAAGTGGTTAATGACCCAACACATTACAACTAAGGAAAAAATCCAAGTGCTAGAGGAGAAGGTGCTCAACCTAAAGGTGAATTGGCTGGGCGAGGTCAAGGATGATGGGCATTCAAGATCTATTATCCTCCCTGACTAAGTCCTTTGATAAATGGGAAAATTAGGAAAGTGGGGTTGAAGAAATTAGAGCGTTGGTGGGTATAGAGGATGATAAGATGAACTTGAAGGATGAAATCTCCACCATGCACAACATCTAGGATAAAAACCTAAAGTGTCTAAAAGAAATTATGAATTACAACAAGGAGACTATCAAGAATACCATGGTCACTATATAGTTCTTTCAAAAAGAACTTTGCAACATTCATGGTAAAAGGGAAGCTAAGGATAGTCATGATGTTGGTCACTCAAAAAAAAAAAGTCAACAATGAAGGTAGTTCTTCTCTCCTCAGTACTGAGGAAATCCAACGTACACACAAGTGGCCCATTTCCTTTGATGAGAAACTCCACTTCTTGGCTAGGGATTGTGGGCCATTAGTGGTCTTAAGCTTCTGGGAGACCAATAGCTAACCGAGTCCCCTGTTGATTTCTTATTGTTCTATGTTTTCGTTTTTTTGACTATTCTGTTAGTTTCTATTCCCTTTTTTGGGTGTCTCATCTCTCATTAGCCCCCTCATTGGGCCTCTATGGTTGTTTTGTAATGGGTGTAGTTCCTTCCCACCTTTAATCTAATCAACACATAGATGATGTGGTATGATCATGAACCTGAATGTAACTATGTATTTATTGAATAAACAATTATGTGATATGTTATAGGCCATTAATTATATGTTGATATATCAATTTAACCTGATATTACTTCAATTATATATTTTAGATAATATTTGATGTGCACATTGAGTGTATAAAATATTAGTAAGTATTGGACAACAAAAGGCAAGTAGAGAAAGTATTGCCATGGATCACCTTTTGTACCACCTCATTCCACCTTGTGGATGAATGAGACTATTATCATGCTTGTCATCTCTTGGGGTTGTATCTCCATAGTTTAGTTATCTTATTTTTAATGTTGTTTTGAATTTCATATACATTAAAAGGGTTAGAATTCATATGCTTTGATTTGATTGAATATAGTTTAGTAGTGGAATTTTATTCACTTTTTAAATTAAATTTAATTTCCTTTACTTTATATTTTTTATTTTGAGTTCTAGTCACCCCATATTGTTAAACATTTATCTATGTGTATTCACAAGGCTTGTTGAAAATAATTTATATTAAAAATTAATTTTATTCATCCTATTGTTGAGTTGGATTTTGGTTATTTAAGGTAATGTTAATTATAATATTTATATCTTTTTTTTGTGTGCTCATTTGAGAGTTGTATTTTAAGTTTCTTTCTGTCTTGGTTTTCCCTGAGAGAAAATAGAGGCATGCTACCAATTAATTGGCAAGGACATGTAAGTATTAGGGTTGAGTCATTTAACATTTTTTATTTGTTTTATCTTGAGAGATGTTCCTCCCTTTGTTTCATTAATTCATTTTAGGAATAGAATTTTGGGATCAAAATCATGGGAAGAGCTTTAATGAAATTTTTGGAGGGATTGAAAGTTCATGAGAACATTGGAATTTTAATCCTTTGTGGGTTTTTATTCTAATTCTTACATCTAGGCACTCTTCCAATTGTTGGAGATGATTACCATATATTTGTGAATGGGGTTTTGAAGCTTCTAGCAACTCTCTTTGGAATTTTAACCCTTTGTGGGTTTTTATTCTAATTCTTACATCTAGGTACTCTTCCAATTGTTGGAGATGATTCCCATATATTTGTGAATGCGGTTTTGAAGCTTCTAGTAGCTCTCTTTGGTGATTAATAAATTCTTTCCTCTTTAGGGACAATTTATAGCTTGAATGAGCTCATATGGTGATTTGTGGGCATTCTTTAAAGGTTTGAAAGAACTGAATGGTGCCTCTTCTTTATCTTGATGATCTTTATAAGAAAATATGAATTGAAATGAGGTGTGTGATTCCTTCATTGCTAGCTTTAGTAGTATATATTTATACATTTGTTATCTTGTTAATATAATTTCTTCCTTCCTTTAAAGAAATATTATGTGGATTATTTTGGCTTTGTCTCTATTTACACCCTTATTGACCTTGTTTGTACATTTTGTTAAACCATTTGTTTTCAAACACTTGTTTAACTTTTTTACCATTTTATGTTGAGCTCTCTTGGTATAAGCATGTGTATCACTAATGAAGAATTTGTAATAACTCCATTGTGTAAAAGTGCTTCTTCTTACCTTTTTGGTAACTTAAGAGGAGTTTTTTTGTGAGAGTATTGAGAGGAGCTTGTAAGAAAAAATAGCAATTAGTTTGTGAGCATTGTGATGGACCTTGACTAGATTCTTATGTCTTTTTGTAGACATTTGAGTGTGCTTTAAAGTAAAACTCAAGTGTTCCAAACCTATGGTTTCTTCTTTCTAGCGTAGGGGTTGACTAAAGTGTCATGAACCTCCATTGATGCTTAATGATGTTAATAAAATTGAGAGGTGGCTCTCTTTTTATTTTTCTCAAGTGGATTTTGATTTGATCACATTTATGACATAAAAGAAAAGTATTCTCTTCACTCAAATTTTATTAAAATGTATGAACACTATGTACTCTATGGAATCATCATGGAAACTATAAACAATATTAAAAGTGTATGATGTTGGGAAAAATAATTATTGAATGGATTAAAAAATTTGAGTAACCAATAGAAATTTCATGAATAATTGAATCTCTTAAAATTATATTTTTAATTCATGAATGTTTTGTTGGATAGTTCTTGATTGAATGAGTGTATGTGTAGGCCTTAAGTAGGTCAAAATTTATATTTATTCATCAAATTATGAATTGATCCTTTATCCCATTACTCAGGAACATTTTTCGTATACTTTCATTTAATTATGTCATTCCAATTTATTTATGAAAAGAAGAGTGTTGTATAATCTTTGAACCAAAATTATGAAAAAAATGGTTTGTGAGTTTTCATCTAGGTCAAGGCACCCATGGGAACTAATTATTGGATAGGAGAACCTAGAGGCACTAGTTCCTTGGGTAGGAGCACCTTAGGGGGATTCTAGTGCCATTAGGAGCACCATAGGTATCACTAGAGCTGGCTGTAATGCTCTAAGAGGTTTGTAGCTCCCAAATTTTCCTTGATGGATTTACTTAATAAAATAATGACATAGCACATACATTCATAGGGTACTAAAAAATACTGCTAATCTTATTTCTACCATTCAAAATTACGTCTTTAATTTTCTAGAGCACAATCTAGCAGAGCGGTAATCGAGTGCAACACATTTTCTAGAGGCACTTCAACTCTCGGTGTAGATTCCATCCAAGGTATGAAAGATTGAAGACAATTGGGGAAGGTTGACGAAAGATCAAACTATTAAAGGTGCTGATTTTTGGAGGCAACTTACTTTTGAGAATGTCGAAACTAACCTTATCAACCATGGATAAGGAAGGGATGAAGGAGGAAGCATAAGAGTGGAGAAGGCAATATACCTTCTTGTTATTCAAACCCCAAGGGCATGAAAAAATAGAAAAATACACTCCTATGCAACACATAAGTAACCAACCACAAATCCTAATTCCTCATATATTAGTCCTAAGATTCCACACAATTTATCAAAGTAATATAAAAATAAGAAATAACAACACCTTAACATTCTTTGCAACAGAATAATATATGACTCTGTAGCGAATATAGTTTCTCAAGAGTTAATAGAAAAGCTTGGGTTAGAAACAGCATTAATTCTCAAATTATTATCGATTTTTTATAAGACAATGGAAGAGAAATGCCCATTCTCTTCCGACATTGTTCAGAATTTTACTACATTTTGGCCTTGAGAAATGCCCATTCTCAGATAAAGTTCCGCAGCGTCCAGTTGCAGGAAGAGTTTGATACTTGTTATCAGAGTAGAAGTCAAACATCCAAGATTGTAGAAATAGTTACAGCTCGCAGTATTGTATTTGCTTTGGCACAATCCGGTCTTTGTGCTGCATTTGATAGAGACACAAATAAAAGGCTTTGCTACTTGAATTTAAGTCCACATGAACTAATTTGAAGGCTGTTCTATAACAAGGTAAACAATTCTCTCATCACAATATCAGTTTATGATTCGGATAAATTATCAATGAAGTGCAGAACAACCCCACTTGAGTACACTAGAAAAGCTCAACCAGATGCTGGCTTTGATTTATCTGAGGGTGAGAAGCTGACTTGGCCTGATTTGGTAGTGTTAGATGATATCAATGGGAAAGCTCTCACGTTTTCAACTCAAAGTCATATTTACAAGGTGTTCGATTTGAAGAACTATATACTCTTGTACTCCATATCTGACAAAGAAATTGAAGAAATAAAGATCACTCTTGGCATAATGCAGAAACCATTTTTCACGGCTTTCTGGTTTGTTCCCCAGAATTGACGCCCTTGAAGACATTACTGAATTGTTCTATGACGAGGAAAGAAATGAAATTTATACAGGAAATACAAGAGGGTTTGTAAATGTCTGGTCAAACTGAATGCTAATGGGAAAGTAATGATTATTTTGAATTATAAGAAGTAAAAGATGGTTTGACTCTCCCCTGTTTAGAAGAGCTTGTTGTAATTTTGGATTTTCTTGGAATAAAAATTTGCAAAATGTCCATTACATTGATATGTGCTTGTCCAGATGACTTTCATGATAGTCCCCAGGAATTGGAATCAAAGCATTAACCAAAAAATATCTGAATATCTGTATTAATTCATCTGAGATGTAAGAAACATTAATTAACCTATTAGACTTAGCCATCATTCGTAAGTAAAATAATTCATTTTATTATGATTTTAAAAATTTGAAATCTCTGCTGTTTAGTTTATATATTGAAATCTAAACTTTTAATGATAGATTTGGAAGGTTTGATCCACGGAGTGCAATCAACTAGTCTGGAGTAAATCCTCAGTATTTTGTACAATATAATTGAAGGAAATTTGAACCTGATTTGGAGACAAATGTTTTGCCTCATTCGCACCGCATTGCAACCAATGTATTTTCAGCATTTAACAAAATCTACCTTTCATTATGCTTATACTGTAATGAGAGAATTATTCATCTTCTAATGTATTCGAGAGGGGTTGCTCTATACTGTAATGAGAGAATTATTCATCTTGTTATAGCGCATGAATTGTATTCGTTCCCGTGGACTTAAATTCAAGTAACAAAGCATTTTATTTGTGTGCCTATCAAATGCAGCACAGAGACCTGACTTTGCCAAAGCAAATATAGTACCGTTAGCTGTAACTATTTGTTGAATTTCATCTCTACACCGATAACAAGTTTTAAACTCTTCCTGCAGCTGAAAATTTCGGAACTTTATCGAAGGATGAGCATTTCCGAAGGCCAACTTGTTACCAATCTCACGGCTTTGAAGTTCGTGAGCAATGTTGGAAATTTCTGAACAACGCTTCTTTTTCCCTTCCATTGTAGTATCGTAGAAACCTATTAAAAATCAAGAATTAATGCTGTTTCTAATCATATCATCTCTACTGACTTTTCAGATATTATATTCACTACAAAGTTGTGTATATTATTATTATGTTAAATTGTTCATGACAGAAATCTATTTCGTATCTAAATCTATTAAAAGTGTGTTTTTAATCTTGCTTTTATATTTCTTCTATAAATTGAATGGAACTTCAAGAATTTCACTCAATCCACTCTCTAACACTCATAATTTTTTTTTTTTAAATAATTTTCTTCTTATTTTTTTCTATTGTTTATATAGAATAGGGTAAAATCAAGGGCTTCAGACAAATTCACCGCAGCAAAATTCACCATCAATAATTCACTATGGGAAAATTCATTGCCATGAATTACTGGTGGTGAATTTTCCATAAGGTGAATTTGTCATGGTGGTAAATTTTTGCGTGGTGGATTGTTGGCGGTGAATTGCTGGTGGTGAATTTTCCTAAAGCCAAAATAAAGGTGTAAAGCATGAATCAACACTATCAACCACCAACTACCTAAAACTCAAATAATGATGCTAATCCAACAATGAAGTACAAATGAACATAGAATTGTTGGCCTTGAATTTTCCCCTTTATTTTTCTTCTATTGTTTATATAGGTGAATTTTCCTAGAGCCAAATTCAAGGTGTAAAGCATGAATCAACACTATCAACTACCAACTACCTAAAACTCAAATAATGACGCTAATCTAACAATGAAGTACAAATGAATATAGAATTGCTGGCTGTGAATTTTCTCATTTATTTTTTTCTATTGTTTATATAGAATAGGGTAAAATCAAGGGCTTTGAAAAAATCACCTTCAACAATTCACCATGGGAAAATTCACCGCCATTACAAATTCACCTCATGGAAAATTCACCGCCATGAATTGCTGGTGGTGAATATTCCATAAGGTGAATTTGTCATGGTGGTGAATTTTTCCATGGTGAATTGTTGGGGGTGAATTTTCCAATGGTGAATTGTGGCAGTGAATTTTCCTAAATCCAATATAAAGGTGTAAAGTATGAATCAATACTATCAACTATCAACTACCTAAAACTCAAATAATGACAATAATCTTACAATGAAGTACGAATGGACATAGAAACATAAACAATAAAGTACTATTACTATAATTCCTATGCCATGGTTGAATACCTTCATAGCTCTTCTCCATCTTGCTAATTTATATGCTAGCTTCCCCTCAAATTTGTAGTATGCAAGAATAAGCCTAATGTTCGTGACATGAAAATATCAAAGACAATGGTTGTAGTCTTAAAATGAAAGGGATAGGTCTCTTTTATAGAAAACCAAATTTGAATGAAGGGCCAAGATTAAATGATGATGATCAATGGGTGAGATTGCTTGGAGAAGCAAGGAAATAGGGTTAGGGCAAAATATTGTCTAGTTAAGGATGGACGATGGAGATTGAAAGGTAATAAAACCTTATCAAAGGTGGAGGTTAATTGGGATAAGGGAGGAGATTGACACAAAAAATGAGGTTACTGAAGTAAATTAAATAATTATAAAATTATTTAATTTAGGAGGAATCAAGAAAAATTAAATAAAAATAATAGTTATTTAATTATAGTAAAGAGGGAAATGTTGACTTTTAATTAAAATTATTTGGAAACAGTTATTTAATTAAAAAGTAAATAATTAAAATAATTATTTAATAGTAGAGAGAAAAATAGAAAATAATTAAATAAGTAAGCTTTATTTCATTGTAGAAGAAAATAATTAAATAATTAAAATAAATATTTCATTATAGAAGGAAAATGAAAAATAAATAATTAAATAAATAATAATTTATTTAATAATAGAGAGAACAAGACATAATTAAATAAATATTAATTTATTTTAATCAAAGGAAGGATATAAAAAAAAAGATGAATTAATTTAACAATGAAAATTATTTAATTAATAGAAGAATATGACTTTAGAAAATAATCAAATAATTAAAACTATTTTTTTAAAAAAAAAATTCTTACAAATAAATTTACTTAGAAAGAAGTTTAGTAATAGTAAGCATACTCTTGTTTAAAAAAAAAATTAAAATAAAAAATTGTAATTAAAAATTCGTTAAAAAAAAATTGAAGTATGAAAATTTGATTGATTGTCTATAAATTGATTAGTTATTTCAATGCTAAGAGTTCATTCTCAAAAAATTAAAATAAAGTAACTCTAAGGAGGGTATGATGACCATGGTAGGAAAAAAGAGATTAGAGGTAGTTTACACATGAATTCAATAACATCTTACACTTTGTTGAAGGAGGTCTTTACAATTAGCACTATTTAAGTAAAGTAAGAATTGACTCATATTCAAGAAAATTATTTTCATAAGAGTTGATAAAGAAGTTTAGATTACATGTAGATGATTATTTATATCAATATTATAGCTGGGGTGTATAGAGTAAGGAGTAGGACTACTATATGTTATCAAGTAATGAAAATGGAAGATTATTATGGTATATTATAATATTTATAATGAAGTTGTAGACATGATTCCTTTCTATAAGTTTGTATTTAGAGACTAATATTGATGTAAGATTATGATAAAATTTATTAATCATTCTAAAGAAGAGAACTAAAAACATAGAATGATAAAAGAAGAGAGAGATACACCATTTATGTGTGTTAGGGCTACAATATTGAACTCTCTTTTTCATCTAATCAAGAAAAATATTCATTAAGGTTCGTGGAAAATTCATATTTAATCTTCAAAATAAGCATTATAACTTAAAAGTATGATCTTATGTGTTTTTGTTTGTGATTTTCTCAACTTACATCTAATGTTATGTGTTTGTATTTATAATTTTACCAATGTCTTTTACGTTTAGTCTATCCATGTTGTAATTCAAGTTTAATGGCTAATCACATGTACCTGTTGATGGTGTTTTTATGCACTTCTCAACACAGGCAGTGCTTAGGTGCACTACCTCTCTTGAAAGACAATCTCCCACAATCGAGTTGCAGAACACTATCCCAAGGTCTCTCGGATGTCAGGTCATGACAATGCTTAGATACCTCAGTAGTTTGATGTGATTTGCTGGAATCACAAGGCGGCCTTACAGAAATACAAAGTGTGGATGCGAAGCATGAAGTTAAATCTTTGAAAAGGAGTTTTAGTATGATAGCAGTTCTGTGTTGGTTGTAGGTTCAAACAGTAGTCTCAAACTCCATCTAGTTGTTAGATTTGGCTTTATAATGTGCAATGAACCTTGGTATTGTTCACTTTCTAAAAAAGGGTGGAAAAAGAGCGAAGGGGAAGAAAAGTTCCTAAGTCTGAAACTTGCAATGAATAGTGAAAATGGAGTTCCTGCAATGGACAATTCCTTAAAACAATATCCCACTTAACTAGGGATTTCACAGTATCATGGAAATTGTGCTATCTTCTAAGGGCTGCAGATTTTTATCCTTCATCCACCACATACATGTATGAACTAAAGATAAGTGTCTGGGGCAGCTTTAATCAAGTCCAGACTAACTTTGCACAGCTATCTGCCTTCAGCAAACAGCAAAAAGTATGGACTAAGGGATCATCAACAGTGCAGGAATTTTCATAAACACCAAACAGCATTCCTAAGATTTACCCAAATGCAATAAACAACTAACTAAACAGCAAAGAGATCTAAGTTAAACACCTAATATTGGAGAAGTGAATCAAATGACATGAGAGAAAACAAGGAAATGCACCAAGTCAATGCTATTTCTTATAAATTTCTGCAGCATGTATTTACAACAACTCAACTCTCACTTTTGCAAATGAGGGGAGTGCTCTATATATAGTTTTCCAAAAGTCAAATGAATGGCCAAGATTCATTACAATTGTGTGGCCAAGATTCATTACAAAATAGGGTTTCACCTACCCCCAAATAGATTTACAATTAAAAAACATTGTTTGTCCTTTCCCTATTTCGTCATCTAGTGGATGACACTATTGCTTTTTCTTCATGTAGCGAATTGTTGTTTCCTTGGTTGTAGCTACTCTTCTGAGAGGTCTTCTTCGTTGGCTGGATTGTCCTCTTGCTCCTCAGAAGCTGCGTGTTCAATGTACTTGAGGATGACGGCCTGGAGCTTGTCTACCTCGAGGATCTCGCATCTCAACGCCTGGTAGCTCCATTCTTTGGCGTTCTCTTCCAACCGCTTCCAATCCTCATCATACTTTGAGCCTTGGTCTCTGAATAGCTCTGATCGATCGAAGGCACGGGCAGCGAAACTCAGGAAGTTCGTTGTGATATCTACGGCTGTCTCATCCTTCATCTTTTCCTCAAAGTATGGCTTGATCTTTTCGGCGTCCAATTATGCCGTGGGCATATCATGGCCCGTCATTAACTTAAGGTACTGGGCGCATTCTGCCCGAATTTCTTTAATCCATTCAATATTTGGATCCACTCTGCTCTGGATTTGCTCCATCCTCTCCTTTTGGTTGACAAGGTCTCTGCGCCACACGTCCACCAACCAGTGATCCTCTTTTTTTAGCTCTAGCTTTTCTTCCCACGTGCTTTCTGGCATCTGAAGGATGGTTTCGATTTTTAGGGCGGTGGAGTCGTAGATTACAGGGAAGTTGGTGTAGAGTTTCTTCGTGCTCTCCAGGGATTGGACCAGGTCCAGGAACTTGTTGGCTATCTGCACAGCCAAGCTGATCCCCTTGTTTTTGATGCTTATGACCTGTTGGAACCAATCCTCAGTGGTCCTCTCCAAGTTCTTCCTCCTTTCTAGCTTATCTATTTGCTCCTTGGAGAGTAGCTGCGGTGCAGCTGTAGAGGTAGTGGGCAAGTCATCTACTGAGGACCAGTGCTGAATATAATCAGTTAAGGCAACAACCTACACCTTGAGCTTGTCTTTGGTGACCATGTCTTATTTGAATAGATGCACCACCGTGGCCACTGACTCCTCCAGATGTTCGACCTTCTGTTCCCTAGTTGCTATCCCTAGGTCAATTGTAGAGATATTGTAGCTAACTCCGGCCTGGCCAACAGTTGGCGTTGCTACTTATGCTGCCCGGGAGCCAGAAACATCCATGGTTATCTTGGAACGGAGCTTAGGCTTCTTCTCCTTCTTTGTTGTGGTCAGGGATCAAGCCAAGATGACTTCCAATCTCAACCTCGGGTCTATCGGAACTGGGGTTGCCCTTTCAAGTTGCTTTTCCAGCTAGTCGGGCATGGTAGATTTGTCCTCGGGTGCATCATGGCTGCCTTCACCCTTTTCAGTTAGAGGCAAGACTTCTGCCTCTTTTTCCTTTTGAAGCTCTTCCTCCTCTTCGTCAGAGTTACGATAAAACACAAGGTGTTTAGTGGGTGCCTTGGTAGACAACATCCGGGTGGGATCTTCTTCTCCCACCACCTCTTCTTCTTTCTCTTCTTCAACAGCCTTGGCCTAGGGGCTCTTCACAATATGGGTCTCGGCCTTAGTGATATCCTTTTTAGGTTGCTCTTCTTGTTGCTGTCCCTCTTCACCATGTGGCGACTGTTCTGTCTCTTCCCCAACATCCTTTGGCTACTGATCCAACTCTTCTTCAATGTCCTCATCGAAAGCCCGAATAATTTCCTTGGCACCCGAGCCATCCTCTCCATCCCCGCTCTCGGAAGAGCCTGTCTCTTCTTCCTCATGGGCCACCTTGTCGATGGTTTTGTGCTCATATTCGGGGTGCTCATAGTAATCATCAGCCTCCTCCTCAATAGGCTTCGAAGCCTCCTGTTCCATCTCCTCCAATTCTTTGGAAATCTGCATTGTGGCCTCCATGGCCGGCGGACCTGTTGGCGAAGGCTGAGCTGTTGCGAGGGCTGAGCTGTTGGGAGGGCTTGGGCGAGGGCTTCCTGGATTGTGGGGTCCATTAGGATTTGTGAGAGCTTGGGAGGAAGACTCTGCAGGTGTCGTGTAATAGCCTCGGGCACAGTCGAGAGGGGAACAGGCGATGCTATTGTTGCCAGAGGCAGGGAGGTAATGGGTGACATGGCAGCAATAGAGGAAGGGGAAGTGGTCATGCTAGAGGAGGAGTCGATATTGATTATTGACCCGGCCGGGGGTGAAGAGGCAAGGTGAACAGAAATGTCCACCGCCTATGGAGATGAGGCGATTGCGGCCTGAGAGGCAGGCATCACAACAGTCAGGGGAGGAAGGAGCAAGGGAGGCTGCGCCTCTATTGTGATCACTGTCCTCTTGAGTTTCTTGGGAGATGAGCCTCTCGTGTCCTTCCTTGATTATTCTTTCGGGTCCGCAGACTGTGTCATCTCCGTTCCCTTCCTTTTTTGGGACCTGGTGATAGGGGAGACTTGGAAGTCTCACCAGCTGATGTAGAGGCAGCAATGTCCTCCGTGGCGCTTGGCTTGCTCTTGAGCGCTTCATATGTTAGAGCCACCCGCTGTTGCTTCAGTTGTGCTACCTGCCCATCGACCCACTCCTTAGTGTGAGCTATGATAGGCTGGGTGATGGTATCCAGGTCCTCGACCTCTTGCTCGTCCTAGTCTATGGATGGGATTGCCAGGTCGGCAACCGTAGGGTACCTCGGGTGCACAAGAGTGGACTCATCCTCCTCAAGTTGATCAGGCACCGAAAATAGCTGCACCCTCCTCAAAAACTGCACGGTCATGCGCATGTAGTGTCTCATGCAGACCTCCTTGTCATCTTTACAATCTGCCCAGAAATCTTCAACATGTTATTTGTGGGCGTACGCCGGCCCCAGCGCCTTCCTGACATGGCCATGTGGGTCCATTCGTGGGTGAGCCGTGTACCATTCAAAGTTATATTTTTTAAGTTCCTTCTCTGAGTTGCCGGCGCATTGAGATGTTTGCAGTCGATATAGGCCCTGACCGAGGGTGATGGGATAGGGGATCCTTGCTACGTGCTTGCTGCTGAAGACCGTTTGAATGTGTTGGAGTTGCCGGGAGAGCTCTAGGAGAATGATCCTGTCATTTGGGTATCTTGGCAACTTGTTCGGCCATTCAGTGAATCCCTAGGCACAGATGTAGGTGAACTTGGGAAACTAGATATATAAGGAGGCATACTCTTTCAGGAGTGCCCTAGCACTATGGGATACCCTTCTCTCGAAGTCCCCGACTATCAATCTGATGACGTGGCCAATGAAGGCGTCATTGACCCGGCAGTACTCCTTTTTGAAGTTGCAGTATTATAGTTGGGGGTACCGGTCAAAAGGCTTGAGTCCTCGTTTGTGATCCTGATCTGGCGCCATAAATAGCCCACTATATTGTCTCTGACCCATCAAGGAGTATACCAAGTATGAGGTCATGTAGAACTTTGAGCTTTTCTTGACATTTACAAACTGCTCATGGAAGCAGTTGCTGATGATACTCCCCCAGTCGAATGAGATCTTAGTTTTCACGTCCTCATTTCCTCGTATGATCTGTTCAATGTAGTAAGCCATCCACTCTTGGAAGTAGGCGGCTGCTGGGAGGCCCATGACCCTGCTTAGCATAGTCACCAAGTCGTGATAATCTTCCTGAAAGTCACTGGGGAATAGCTCCTAGGGAACCTTTGCAGTGCTGCCCCATTTCTCCTTAAGCCAGTAAATGTTAATTGACTTCTTGTAGCCCAATGGATTGGCATCCCATGCCGCCTGACACTGCTCCAAAGTGGGGACCTGCATATGTGGGAATGTAGGAATGTGAAACATTTTAGTGATTCCTTCTGGAGACATGTCGGCGAGGATGTTCCTATCCTTGTCCATGATCGTTCTAGTGTCCGTTTGGTAGGCTTCTCGGCAAGCCATTACTAATTCAGGTGCTATGAGAGACGGAGGGAAGCCAGCAGCTTTGGCGATCCCACTTTGGAGTATCAACCTGGCATTCTTTGTTTTAGGGTCGACCTTGACCCTTTGGGTGAACTCATCTATGTCCACCTGGCCGATATTGGTATCTGAGATCTCTTTCTAGTCAGTCGAGACCTTTGACTGGAGCGGTTCACCCTGAAATTGGAACTTCATCTGATCTTTGTCGTCTTTTCCCCGAGCGGCTCTTTCTGATTTCTTGCTCTTATCCTTTTCGGCGGAGGCCCCTGAAGTTTCTGCAGCCGATTCCATATATCCTACAAGCAAAGGGCGAAGTCAGCACAACAAAACATTAACATCGTTAATGTTAGTCCATATTATGAGCATATCATCTAAATAACCATTCAAATACATCATAAATTTTATCCTCAAATGATATCGATTTCATTTTAGAGCATTTGGACAATCTGGGCCTAGAGGGCCGGACTTCCCTGACAGGAATGCTGTCAAGGAGAGAAAACACAACCGAAAGTTCCCGAAGACCCCTGTTGACCAAATTTTGGTATTTTAAGAGGCCCAAGATGGAAGACGGCATGATTTAGGGCGTGGGCCAAAGTTAGATTCCGAATTTGAGTTGGTTTGGATTGATTAAAGGAGCTTCAGAGGTTTCAGGCCAGAAGCTAGTTAAGGAGCGGCCGTTGGGGATAGCGAACAGCGGGCGGAAGTCCGGACGAGGAAGTCCGAGGTCCGGGGCCCGCGAGGCCAAAGGACGGCCGATAATGAGGTATGACGTTTAGGCCAAGCGGCACCCGGAAACCTGGGGCCCGGTGGGCGGGAGGACGCAAGCTGACGGCCGCCGCATATCTTTGACCATTTTGAACGGCGGGGGCGAGGAGAAGACCGGAGCCCGGAGGGCGGGGAGCCAACGAAGGTTCACCGCCGAGGGATTTTGCAATGTGGTTCAGTGGCGATGGTGAGGAGAACCTCAGAGTCCGGCCCCCGGGAGGGCATGCAGCGATGGCCGCTGTGAGGTTATGGCAAGTCACGGGCGATGGCGGCGAAAGGCATCCCAGGACCCGGGAGGCGGAACGACGCGAGGTGCAGGTCGCCGCATGTATTTTGCGATGATTTGAATGGTGGTGGCGAAAGACGGATCGAGGCCCAGCGACCGGAGAGATGGGAGATGA